>JAPKLW010003861.1:0-34031 GCA_026898455.1 Plectranthus barbatus
CAGAGACGGCTAAATAAGAAAAAGCTACTAACATACAATTGATCAGAGCCATAGAAGGCAACATTGTGGAAATTTAACGATAAACAAAATGGTGTTACCTGAAGCTTGTCTGGTGATTGTACAATCTTAGAACGTAAACTGGCATTTTCTTGGACACTTTGAACAAGAGCAAATTCTGCATTGGAAATCTGAATATTTATTTAACAAAAAAAAAAAAGCCATTAGATCAGAAGTATCCTGGTTGAGTATGTTAACGTCTAGCTTTGAACTTGATGGGACAAAGCTATAAAGTATGCATTCCAAGAAAAAGATAATTGAACTTTGCTCAAAACATGAAAACCACCAAAAAAAAAACCCTGCAATATTGTTATGGATTAATAAAACCCATTTAAATCCACATATAAGAAAAAAAAGTAAGTTCAAGAAAAAGAAGCACTGGGGAGCTGCCACACCTTTTCATCTATTTCTTTGCCTTTCTCCTTCATTTGTTTAATTTTAGTCCTCAAGGTTGCTTGATGCTTGTTGAGTTCATCAACTTTTTGATGCAGTTCCTTGATTTTGAAACTTGCTTCTTGGACAAGCGGCAGCTCCTTCTCTCTCAACTCCTCAAGTTCTGCCATCTCCATATTCAACTGATATATATCATAAGATAAGTAACATATCATGAAGAACACAATTAAAATTCCAGAACAAAAAACAAGAGTTGCAAGGGAACCTCCGAAATTCTAGCTTCAGCAGAGAGTTTCCGCTGCTCAAAATGTTCCAAATCATCAAAAACAGGTTGCAGTAGTTGCATTTTCGCGTTCCTACAAAAGAATAAGTGCAAGTCATGCACCATGCCAATGCCCACCGTTTTATCAATATTGAACACGTCGGTTTTGGTTGAAAAAGAGTATCTTCACCTGTGAAGGTGAAAATTAATGAGTGCTCCGAGGAAAAGCTCGGTGCGGTCAGGGTCGGGTTTCGCTAAGTCTTTAAGAGTGAAGGCTTTGGGGCATTTTATAGCCGCCAAAAGTTGCCGAAGTTTGACGAACAAATTCATTATCTGAACCGAGTGAGAGTGGTGTTCGGGGTTATCGAGATGTGCCAGCGCCTCAAACTCCATCTGTCCGTCATCATCTCTGGAGATTCATGGAGAATACAACATTGATAACATGAAAATTTAAAAACAAAATAAATCTGAAATTGATTAAAGACTTATGTTACTTGAGAATGTCCATGAAGACGAGAATATGAGTGTAGAGTTTGTAGATGAACTCGGGATCGGGCCGGAGTAGGTCAACCTCCGACACGGTGGCTATCTGGGAGTCCGACAGAGCAACGATAATGTCGTGGCGGGGGAGCCTCGGGTAATCGAACTTCGACATTTTTTATCCGGAATTCCACAGCAACTGTTTGATACCAAATTTCTTGCATACAGTTTCAAGTTTGAGATCAGTCAGCAGTCAGCAGAGGGAGTTTAGTCCTATTCTACAGAGAACAACAAATAAAGCCTATAACATTCTTACCTCACACAAGTTTCCTGGAGTGCGAACGACAAACGCAGTAGTGACGGTGGGCGGTGGCTGGGTGCGTGCAGCAGGGACGGTGGCAGGCGCAGCTGGGTGCAGCACCTTTACTGTATTAAGCGGAGTTAAGTGAAATTCAAGTGTGCAGAAAAAAGAAAAAATGAGAATAAGGAAAGCAATGGAACAATGAATAAATACTAATATCCTATTTGTTCTGTGTTATAAAAAGGGAAAAGGGTTATTACATATGTAAAACAATGTCAAGAAATTGCCCACAAATGAAATAAACCAAAGGCCAGCAACATCAAATATTGAACGAATGACAAAGTAGTTGCCGGGCAATCAACTAAATGAAAAAATTAAAATAAAAAATCCAGAACAAGGGAATAAGATTAATTGGGGCAATAACCATAAAGAATTTTGAAAACATAAGCAAGATCCTAAATTGAATTGAATGTATATCTGACATTAATATGAAAAGATTGAGATAAGTTTCAACACAAATTTAATCAATCCATAGTAAATAATAGATGATCCGATCACACAGAGAATTTCTCAAGTTTTCTTTTAGAAACTAAACATTCAATACACGGCCAAATATTTACCAGAATGAGTAAAGGTGTAAAAATATTTCATTTTTATGGAATCACCTTTACCGGGTGCCTGAGTAAGGGCACAACAGCGGAGGGGTGGCTGACTGGCTGTGTGCGAGTAGTAGTCGGCGGTGGCAGCACAGCCACAGAGACGAGCCGCTAGCCGACGGATGGGCGAAGCGAAAACGCAGGCACGCCGGCGAGCAGGGCGGCGGTGGGTGATGGGTGGCAGCACGAGCGGCGGCAAATCTTTGAGGGTGAGTGTAGTTTGATAGAGAAAATGTTGGCTGTTAGATAAAATATTAGGGTTTAGATATTTTAAATAATGTATTTTTTATTTTTAAATATACTAAATTTACACAACCAAATATATATTTTAATTTATAATTTTAAAATATAATTAACGAAAGTATATATATTAGAATATTTTAGAAATTTATTTTACATATATTTAATTTTTAATCAACTATATATATGAATTTAATAAAAATAAAATTTATACGATTTGATTTTAATATGATCTCATAAATGATATTATATTTATATTATTTAAAGACATAATAAATACAATAAATTAATAAGATCTAACATTTTTAAGAAAAAGTCAAAAATATAGTTTTGTTATATTTTTATTATTGTTTATTATATATTTATATTATAATAGAATTTAAAAAATAAAAATAAAAACTGATTAATGTGATTTTGACGGGAACAGTTAATAGAGATTATTTTCTTTTAATATAGAATATAGACTTGAATTTCACTTGTTGATACAGTAATGTATTAAAAGTGTGTACACATATGTTTAATAATTTAAATAGTACCTAATATTATAAAATTCAAAAGATTTTTATATAACTGTTTTTAAATAAATATAGAATGCTCACCTACTCACCAACTGCGGACATGTGTTAATGTGTTCACCGGATGATATGTTAATATTATATTAGTTGTAGGTCTTTTTTAATTATATTTAACACCTCTAATTTATGTAATATCAAACGTGGCACACGATGTATATGTAAGCATTTCTGGTTATGGAGTATTAAATTTACGAATGTCGGAATGTGGACATGTGTTAATGTGTTCACCAGATGATATGTTAATATTATATTAGTTGTAGGTCTTTTTTAATTATATTTAACACCTCTAATTTATGTAATATCAAACGTGGCACACGATGGATATGTAAGCATTTCTGGTTATGGAGTATTAAATTTACGAATTAAATTTTAAGACTTTTTATCATTATCACTTGTGATAATTATAATTGGAAATCAAAATTTTAAAAATTCATCAACTCATTTTAATAATTAATAAAGACTTTAATTTGATGTCATAACATTAAAAACTATATATGAAAATTGTGTTTGTTAGAAGTTTAATTATTAAGTATAAAATAAAAACAAAAAAATGACACCACATAATTATATATACTCAAATCAAATTTTCTAATTAAAATTTGTTTCGTGTTAAACAAAAACTCTTTTTATTGGCAATCAATTATGTAATTTTTATGAAATTCTAATTTGATTGATAATTTTGAATAATTACATTTTCATTCACTAATTGATATTAAATCATTTTTTTTAATTAAGAAAAATATAAAAATGATCTCAATTCAATAGCATTTGATATTTTAACTCTTCCTTTTCTAGAAAAATAGTGTCATTCCAAATATAAATAATGATAATTTGATTTAAAATCTTGTAAATTAGAGATTATTTCGCAAAGAAAATGTATAGTTGATAACTTAAAGTGATGGCCAATACTTTCTAGATGTCTTATTGTGATTTATTATTTGATGATTCTTAAATTAATTGGCAACATTAACATCAACGCATGTAGTATGGATTGGCCTAGCAACTACTTACTCCGCCTTGCATGTCGAAAGAATGACAATTGGTTGCTTCTTTGACATCCAAGTGAAGACGGTATCTCCCATGTAGAACACAAAACCACTTGTGTTCTTGCGGTCATCTAGATCTCCACTCTAATTGCTATTGCTATATCCAAAAAGCTTGTAATCATCAGAAAAAGAGTAGTGTAAGCCATAGTTTATTGTATAGGAGGAGGAGGTTGGTGTAGCGACAACCGTGGTGGCAGCGACGGCGGCGGCCATGGGTTCAACTAGATTAATGGCGCAACTGCGCTTGTGGCCAGGGTTTTTATAGTAATTTATTTAATTTTTAATGATAGATTATATTATATTTTATGAATATTGTAAAGATATTCTAGTATCCATGCATATATATAATCTTCCTTATTTCCCTCAAAAAAAAAATCTTCCTTATTTAGCGTAAATATCGATAGATATATATAAAATAAAAGAATAAATATGCGATTTGTATATATCAAATAGAAATAGAAATATAAAAACAGGGCTAAAAGAAGAGGAATTGTAAGATTGAATTAGGGATTGTTTTCGAGAATGTAGAATTGAAGAAGATCAAAATTGGGATAGATATTTACTTGTTCAAGCAGTTCTCACAATGATGTGAGTGCTGCTAGCGGTGTGGACAATGCCACCGATCAGTGGCGGATCCAGAAAATTCCGGTGAGGGGGGCTGAAATTTTTTTTTTGCCTCCACTAGACTTCAACCCTTCGTATCATATTTTTTTTTCTAATTTTCATCCTTTTTTTCTTCTTTACGAGGGGGGCTAATTCAAAAAATCCCGAATCACGCCTCTATAAAAACGAAAAAAAATTCCTGCTAGGGGGGGCTGGAGCCCCCCCAAGCCCAAGTGTAGATCCGCCTGTGCCACCGATTTCACCAACCTTCAGGCTGAAGGCAGCATCTTCAAAATCTCTCTACATTTCTCCTTGCCAAAATTCACCTACAATTTCAATTCAACGCAACCCTCCCTCTTCATTCATTTCATCCAACAAATTAATATCTATCGATCGATCGCCTTTGCTTTCACAAATTACGTACCAACATAGCCGCCGTGCTTGGCCGAGATGCAGTCGGAGAAGTAATAGGCAGCGTCGTCGAAAGTCATTTCTTCGGCTAAGATGTCGTCTCGGATGGACTTAAGCTTGGTGGCGGAGATGCGGTGCCCCTCCGGATCACTCCATGACGACTTCTTTCGAGATCCTTCGTGCTTTATCAGTATGTGCGCCGCCCTTACGTGCGTGCTCCACGACGACATTTTCGGGTGGAGATTGGATTTAGAGAGAGAGGATTGGTTTTGGGGTGTGGACTACAAAATGATTGATTTCTTAATTTATTCACGCCTCTGTTGCTGTTTACACGGTTTGTTTGTAGCGCTTAAGCAAGCTTATCTAATTGGTTATATTAATATGTTAGAGATTGAATTCATTTATCTCTCTCTTTTTTTTAAATATTATCGATATTAAAACAAGATCGAGACAATATATGGATGTTCATTAATAAAATAATTTAGTTTGTTAATTATTAAGTTAAAATATTTTATATACATAATACTTTAGTAAGATTTTTGGTAGATGAAAATGGTAATTGTTGAGGGTATTTTCGTACGGATATGGAGCCCCCGAAACTTTCGTATACAAATAATGCAGGAAATAATGAAATGAACAATTAGATTCGGTAAGCAACTAAAGTACGACAAACCAAGATATCTTATTCGATAAAATAGTGGATCAGCCGCCAAGAAACCAGTCCAGCGGTTATCAGCCCGACGAGCAGTACAAGAGTAATTCAGAGGGATCAGGAGGAATCAATAATGCAATCCTTTTTAATATTTAGGGTTAGGTGTCGAAAATCGACTTATAAGGGGGTATATATAGAAGTCTAAAATTGCTAGGGTTCCTTGGAAATTAGCGTCGATCGTTGGGCAGCAAACTCCGTGTTTATCGGAGTTGTTGCGTTGAGTGCTACTGGCTCCTTCCGAAAATAACGTGAGCTTATCCTCCCGTTGCACATCGACTCTTTTGACTAGGGGTGGCAATTTGTGCGGATCGGATCCTTATCGTGTCAACCCGTTATCGATCCGATCCGTTAAGGTCAAATCCGTATCCGATCCGTTAAGAAAAATCAAAATCTGTATCCATATCCGATCCGTTAAGCTAATATCTGTATCCACACGAATCCGATCCGTATCCGTTAAGGATCCGGTAAGTATCCAATCCGAATGATCCATTTTGGATCCGATCCGATAAAGATCCGATAAGAATCCAAATCGAATTAATTCAATAAGAATCTATTTCAACAAAAATAATTATAATCAAATAAAAATCTGATAAGATAATACAAAATATTTATATTTTAATTGTTCAAATCTTGTGTTAGATAAATAAATAAAACTGCAACTTCATTTAAATTTAAAATCCTCAATCAAATATCCCAAGATATATAGATAAATCTCAAATTCAAATACTAGCAGTCAAACTTGATAATTTCTAAATATTGATCAATTATTCACCTTAGTCGTCAATACTCCACTTACAATTTTGACGGAGAGAAGTGTTAATTAAAACTTTAAAATTTATAACAAATAAGATAAATTATAAGAAATACCTTTCATTCATCACGGTGAAATTGCAAGAGTTGAAACAATGAATGGGTATTCTGACGAATCTATAATACTTTCATCAATATTTAAATTTAAGATCTCACCAGGTAGTTAATCGGTTGATACAACTTCATTAAAAACTTGAAGTTGAGAAAAAAGAAAAGCAAAGAAAGTTATTAAATTTTGATAGTAGAAGAAAATAAATATTACAAAATATAATGAATAAATAAATAAATATATTTTTTGGTGGTGAATTAAAAAAATGGGACACAGACAATGAAGAACTAAGATATTTGAATTTTTTTTAAAACTCTAAATCTAAACTAATATATCAAAATTAATTAATTAATTATTATATTTAAAAAATAAATAATTTTTATTAATTTATTAACGGATATCCGTATCCGATCCAAATCCGATCCATTTATTGGATTATCCAATCCGATCCGTATCCAATCCGAATCCGATCCGAAATTTTCGTGTCCTTATCGTGTCGATCCGATAAGGATCCATATTCGATAAGCCTCAATCCGTATCCATTATTATCGTGCAGATTCGTGTCGGATTATCGGATCGAATAAAAAATTGCCACCCCTAATTGTGTCTAATAATTTTGTTACAGATACCATTTGATTTTTCATAATTTAAATTTTGATATTTTTAGTATGAAAATTGTATTTATTTCTTAGTATTTGTGTTACAATAACTAAAATTATTATTTCATAATTACATTTTAAAAAATATTTATTTTTAAGTCAAGATTTTTATTGAATATTAAATTATGTAATATTATACAATTACCACAAAGAAAATTAAAAAAAATGATAATGATGATGTGACATCATATTAGAGGTGCACAACACGATAGCTAGGGTGGCAATTTTCGACACGACACGATAACCTGACACGAACCCGCACGATAATAATGGGTTAGTGTCGACCCAATAAGGACAAAAGTTGTATTCGTGTTGTGTTTGTGTCGTGTTCGTGTTATTCGATAGTGTATCGTATTTCGTGTCGTGTTCGTGTTATCCGTTAACATATCGTGTTTCGTGTCGTATTCGTGTTCGTGTTACCCACTAAGAAATTAATAAATAATATATTTAATTATTTTTTTATTATTATTACTACTATTTTTTCATTTATCAACCTAATTTAACAATTTTCACAGGTAAATATCGTGTACGTGTCGTATTCGTGTCAATATCGTGTTATCAGATCGGGTTCTCGTATTCGTGTTGTGTTCGTGTTTGAGGCTTAATGGATCGTATCATGTTCGTGTCGAGCATATCCTTAGCACACGATAACGACCCAACACGCACGAATTGTCACCCCTAACGACAGCACCGTGCTGAAAAAGAAAGATGACTATTGGAAAGGGAAGGAGGGAACACCTGTTTCTCCGCGTACCCGAGCGCCGCGACGACGCCGGAGTCCGGCACCGCGATCACCACGTCGCAGTCGACCGGCGCCTCCGCCGCCAGGATCTCGCCGAGAGCGCGGCGCATTTCGTACACGGATCGGCCGAAGACGATCGAGCTCGGCAGCGCGAAGTTGATGTGCTCGAAGATGCAGGATCTCCGCTGTTGATGCGACAGCAAGCAGAACGAACGCACGCCGTCGTTATCCACGACCAGAACTTCGCCGGGGAAGACCTCCCTCTCGTAAACCGCCTCGATCAAATCGAGCGCGCATGTCTCGGAGGCGAAAACCACGGCGCCGCTGCTCCGCCTAATGTTATCAAAATCGCGATCCGGGATCGTAAAATCGCACGATTTTACGATCCTGACATGGGAAATCGATCCTGAATCGTATAAAATCGTTTTTTGTAGTAGAGTCGTATCAGAATCGGTAGAATCGTATATGATCGCGTAGAATAGTAAGATTCCAACGATTCCACTCAATTTCACTTTTTTTTAAGTATTGGGCTGTAATATATATTTTTAGGAATATTGGGCTGCAATATATGTGAGTATCTTACTTATATTCTATATAATTATATGATTTAATTTAGTATTACAAAGTTTGTTAGTTATTTTGTTATTTATTTTGTTTTAGGTGGTGAAGGATCTGGGTCTCGTGTTAGGAGAAGACCCAAATATCGACTGATTGAAGAAATTGAAGATGGACTTCTAAGTGACGATGCAAATGTTGGAGTTTCTGATCAAAATGAAAATCGAGATCAAGGCTTTGATGATGATGATAACATATCTAAAGATAATGGTGATCATAGTTGTATGCATTTTCAACATTGGTGTTCCATTTTTTTGATCATGTGATATATTTAAGTCGTTAATTTCGTATTTCTACAACTATTTTTTATATTGCAAACTAGACTTGATATTTGAATGATTTTGTCAATTGAAATTGCATAGTTTATTTTATACTTGAGTAATAGTAACTTTTTTACCGGTAGTTATGCATTTGTCTAGAATGATGTTTTATGGATGAGAAATACAATTATTAAGAACTAAATATGTGTAAATCCATACTAGAATACATTTTTAGATTATTTGGGTATGTTTAGATTGCTTTTTCGTAGAATCTTACGATCTTACGATCCGATTCTACCGATCCGATTCCATCCTCCCAAAACGATCCTACATAGAATCCCGATTTTGAAAACACTGGCTCCGCCGCCCCATTACCAGCGGCCGGAATCCGAACGGGTCGCGCACCGCCACCAGCTTGTCCTCCGTCAAAAAAACCATGGAATAAGCCCCCTTCAGCCGCTCGCACGCATCCACGATCCGCATGAAAAACGGTCGCGCTTTCGAAGTCGCGATGAGGTGCAGCACCACCTCCGTATCCGACGTCGTGTTGAAAATAGAGCCGCTCTCCTCGAGCTCCGCCCTCAGGGATTGGTAATTTACCAAATTGCCATTGTGCGCCACCGCGACCGCGCCGTGTCTGGAGCCGGCGATGAACGGCTGCACGTTTTTCAGCATGGAGGATCCGGCTGTGGAGTATCTGACGTGGGCACGTGGCCTATGGCCATGTCACCACGCAATGTGTCCAATTTTGATTGGTTGAAGACCTCGGAGACCAGCCTTACGCCGGTAACCGACTGAAAATTGCCACCATTCACCGCCACAATCCCGGCGCCTTCCTGGCCGTGGTGCTGGAGCGCGTGCAGAGCTAAGTAGGAGAGGCGGGAGGCTTCCGAGTCGCCGTAGATTCCAACCACGCCGCACTCGTCCCGCGGCTTATCCTCATCGTCTTCGTCGCTGAAGCCGTCGGAATCTGTAGGGTTTTTGCATGTTGAGATTATATCTGAGATTGGATTCTTGGAGTAGGTGATGTGAAGAGGATTTTGGTTGACTGTGAGAGGCAACAGAGTTGAGCGTGGTGATAGGCGGGAAACACGGGAGTTTGTATAGAAGGAGGAGGTTGGTGTAGCGACCACCGTGGCGGCGGCGACGGCGGCCATGGATTCAACTAGATTGGGGGCGCTACTGCGCTTGTAGCCAGGGTTTTTATAATAATTTATTTAATTTTTAATGATAGATTATATTATATTTTACGAATCTTGTAAAGATATTCTAGTATCCATGCATATATAATCTCCCTTATTTAGCGAAAATATCGATAAATATATATAAAATAAAGGGTGATTCTAAATTTTAAATGTAGCCTCCTAAAATAATAAATAATTAAATGATAATATATAATTACTATTTCATAGGGCATTCGTGTGGATCGGATCGTTATCGTGTCAATCCATTATCGATCCGATCCGTTAAGGTCAAATCCGTATCTAATCCGTTAAGAAAAATCAAAATCTGTATCCATATCCGATCAGTTAAGCTCAAATCCGTATCCGCACGAATCCAATCCGTATCCGTTAAGAATCCAATAAGTATCCAATCCGAATGATATGTTATGTATCCGATCCGATAAAGATCCAATAAGAATCTAAATCGGATTAGTTCAATAAGAATTCATTTCAATAAACACAACTATAATCCAATAAAAATTTGAGATAATACAAAATATTCATATTTGATTGTTCAAATAATGTGTTTGATAAATAAATAAAACTGCAACTTCATTTGAAACTAAAATTCTCAATCAAATATCCGAAGATACATAGATAAATCTTAAATTCCAATTCTAGTGATCAAACATGTTCATTTCTAAATACTGATCAATCCTTCACCTTAGACGTCAATACTTCACTTACAATTTTGAGGGAGAAAAATATTAATTAAAAACTTTAAGATTTATAACAGATAAAATAAATTATAATAAATACTTTTAATCTATCACGGTGAAATTGAAAGAGTTGAGACAATTAATGAGAATCTACAATACTTTCATCAACATTAAAATTTAAGATCCCACCTTTTAGTTAATTCGTTGTTGATACAACTTAATTGAAAAATTGAAGTTGAGAAAAAAATAAAGTTATTAAATTTTGATAGTAGAAGAAAATAAATATTAAAAATATAATTAATAGACAAAATAAATACATTTTTTAGTGCTGAATTAATAATGGGACACGAAAAATGAAGAATCAAAAGATTTGAGTTTTTGAAAGAACTTTAAATCTATATTAATATATCAAAATCAATTAATTAATTATTATATTTAAAAAATAAATAATTTTTCTTAATTTATTAACGGATATCCGTATCCGATCCGTATCCAATCCGAATCCGATCCGAAATTTTCGTGTCCTTATCGTGTCGATCCGATAAGAATCCATATCCGATAAGCCTCAATCCATATCCGTTATTATCGTGCGGATTCGTGTCGGATTATCGGATCGGATCAAAAATTGTCACCCCTACTATTTCATCTTGTAGTATTATTTAATTAAAATTAGTTTTGAACCCGTGCGTTGCAGGGTAAAAAATAATACCTTAAAATTTATATAAATATATTTATTTATACATAGAAATTACCTATTGGAGAAATGCATTTAGGTAATTATGTAATTTTTGTATCATTGTATTAAAAAATATAACAATTTATACTCATGTTATTTTATCTTTAAATTTGTGCAATATATACATTTAATAAACATGCATAATATGATAATGTGATACTAATTAATATCATATTTGCAAAAGGTAATGGTTAATATATGTTGTAGTATTAGAATTAATTTATACAATATCTGCATGCATTGTCTTTGTATATAAGCCGAGATAAATAATAATTCCTTAATCAAATAATGCAATGGTTTTTAATCAAATTTTAGGCTCATTATATTGTATAAAACAAAATATTATGTAATCACTCACCATTTTATTTATAAATTTGTTCATTATCCCTATTAAATATTCATTATATAACAAACATAATGTAACATGCATAATATAAAATAATAAAATATATTTAATCTACCTAGTAAACTTGAATAAGTTTATATAATAATTATACGCACTTCTACGAATATTACATTATTTATAAGCGATACATACACTAATTGTAGTACTTGAATATATAAGTATTGTGAGTAATTTTGTACTAGACAAAAGTACAAAAAAATTTAGAACGAAATATAAGAAAATAAGTTTTGATTGTTGAAATGTAGAGAATGAGCATACATTACATGTCATTGAATTAATAATTATAGTCCTGTGTGTCTAAAAAATCCCAAAAAATCTAAATAAGGAAAAATCCTAAAAATATAAAAAATCTAATATATTTTCTAGATTTGAGTTTTTATTATGATAATCTTCTCTCTTTCATTAACAGCTACACCAGAGATTTTTAGTAAGCATGGTTCACTCTTTTTGTTTTCTCTAACCTACAAAGTATGCAGCTAAATTTGTTGATAATTCGAAAATTATGAACAATTTTGTCGAGGGTAGACTCCATTACCATTTTATACTTTATTGATGATTTGTATTTGAATAATTTAATTTTATATCTCTCTCGTGCATACAAATATATAACTAATTCTATTTTCCAAAAAATTATAATTAATATGTTTTGGGAATATAATTATAATATTGTTGGAATTACAATTTACATCATGTATTTATTTATTATTAATTTCAAATAACATAGTTGAGAATTCTGCACCAATTTTATTTTTCTACTTTCATCATTACTCCACCCACCTTTCCTTTTAAATGACATATGTTACCACTATCATTACACGTAACTCACTTATTTTCTTGATTTTCGATGCACCACTCTTTCTCTCTATCCATTTTCTACTGCATTTTTTTTTACTGCAATCAATCCGGAGGCAAACAACTCTCTCGACCAGCCTCCAGTTCATCTCAAATTTAGCAATGCACAATCTCATCCATCCACATTCACCTTTTTCACCGAGACAAAGGAGATGCTCTTCTCGTATGTTGATGGATTAATCAGCTATCTGAAGAAGGAAAATGCTTACGAATTACGATTCCCAAAAAAGCTTCTTGTTGAATGACTGGCTGAATTCTTCAGAGAATGGAGTGGGATGAAGTGAAAAATGATCGCAATGTTTATGGAATGTGTGGAGCTGTGATATCCATAGCTCACCTATTTGCTCTTGTCTAAGAGGGTTTGAGCCCACAAATGAATCTGAATGGGAGAGTGGGGATTGGTGTAGCGGGTGCAAGAGGATCACACCATTGGAGTGTGAAGCTGGAGGCAAAATTAGAGACAGATTTCTTTAGCTGCAATTTATGAAGGTACCCACTCTGGTGTTTTTTACCACGCAGGAAGATTTGATTTGTGTGTGGCGAATTTCAACATTGTCTGCATGCTTTGGAATGATTCTTTGATTGATATCCGGAAATTCAAAAGCTGAGGAGTTGATCTTTTCGTCCGTCTATCATCTTCGGAGACATTCTCTGTTCTTAAGTGGAGGTGATATATTTTTTGTGTAGAGCAAGCTGATGTTTCGAATGTCAAAGAATCTATTATTTATAAATATAGATAGATATTTAGAGGTCCAATTTTATATATTTGAAATTCAAATTTACCTTGGAAACATAAACCTACAAAATCTGAAAAGGTAAATTTGATTTTTTCAGAACATTGACATGATTTTTCTTTTATTATTGAAATCTATATAATATATTAAAGGAGTTCCAGGGTTTTCCCTCCAAAATTATTGAGAAACGTGTACAAATTTAAATAAAAAAGTATTTAATAAAGTAAACACATTTTTACAATTATTAGTTGATGATTGCAATATGTCAATTTATATATGTTTTAAAATATGTACATGTTAAAATAAAATATTATTTTCGGAAAAATGAATAGTTATTAATTATATTTAAAATTTATTTTCATATATTTATATAATATCTAATTAGTATTACTTTAAACAAATTACATTATACTAAAACACGGTAATTCTTTATTTGATAATTTATATAACATAGAAACATAAATTATTATTCAATAAAATGAATAATATTATTCACCATAATATTATGAATAAGATTATTTGTATATTATTTTAAATAATATTTATTCGCGCAAAGCGCTGGTGTAAATTTAGATGGATAATTTGAAACAAACAACAAAACAAACATGTTTGCAATTTAATTTGAATATTAAAATTCTCATTTTATTATATTAATTTCTAAACTCACATTATTTTCAGGAATTAATGCATTTTATTTATAATATTTATTTTATTTTACAAGAACCAAACATTTATAATTTTATAAATATTAGACATTGAGTCGATAAAATGAACTAACTTAGAAATTAAACTATAATTTTCAGTGTAAGATATTAAATTAAAATTATAGATAAATATTGTGAGTTAAATTATAATTTTGTAAGCACTATACTATGTTTGTAAAATTGACAAATTTTAGGAGTGTAAATTCAAATAATTTTGTTTTGAGTACAACTCTGAATAAATAATATATGTGGTGACGATTTATTAGATAAATTCAGTATTTTTGATAGATTTTTATACAA
The DNA here is from genome assembly GCA_026898455.1 of Plectranthus barbatus. Lineage (NCBI taxonomy): Eukaryota > Viridiplantae > Streptophyta > Magnoliopsida > Lamiales > Lamiaceae > Plectranthus > Plectranthus barbatus. Next base: position 14,486 of record JAPKLW010003861.1, read on the forward strand.
TATGTAATTAGTATTATTTTAAGCAAACTACTATAATATATTCACTGAAACATAAAATATTATTCAATAAAATATATAATATTATTACCATAATATTTTAAATTAGATTATTTGTATATTATTTTAAAGAACATTTGTTTGCGCAACGCGCACGGGTGTAAATCTAGTTAGATAGTATTTGGATGACGATGTTTTTAGGCGGGAGCCTACAGTATTTTTTGTTTCTCTTTTAGTATTACTAGAATTACACCCGTGCGTTGCACGGTCAATTTATTTATTTTTAAAAATTTAAATTACTTATATTCATAAATTCAATATTTTATTTTGATTTATTCAACTACTTATATTTGATTTTATCTTTTAAGTTTATAGTTTTTTAACAATAATATAATATTCTATTCTAACATATTAAGACAAATAATATGATTTTATTGAATAAGTAAAATATTATTTGTTTTAAATAATTTTAAATAGAAGTATATAGTTGAATGATAGTATATTAGTTTTTAATAATGAAAATACTTATCAATAATGAATGTAAAAATATACAAAACCACATAATTGGGATAAAGTGAAAAATATACTTATTATTAGGATTTTTATCTTTTAATAATCTCGATTGCTAAGATTTTCTAAAAAGTAAATTTTTTAAATGAATCTATAATTTTTATATTATATATATTTGAAGGTTCATCATTATATTAATCCATATATATAAGCATAAATTTAGAAATTATCATAATTTTAAGAAGAGATATCATTTATAATATTATTAATAAAAAAATTAAAAATAACAAATAATTATATTTAATGAATATATCATAATAGATCAATTGTAGACAATTAAGAATTGTACGAATTAAGGCCAAAATATATTTTTTGAAAAAGTAGAAACTTGGGTAGTTCTTAAGTTCCTATACATCTCAAATAATATTGGAAATGCAATTTTTTATTATAATAATCTTTATGTTTGATATTAGAAAGTCATGAGTTATTATATTATAGAGAATTTTATGCATGTTGAGATCATATCTTTGCTAATAATATATGGTGAAATTGGATAATTCTTTTTTACCGAATAAAACTAATGAATAATTATATATAATATAATTAGATTGAGTGAGTTATCAATCAGGAGTGTCGCAGTTAGCATTTTAATTATAATCAATTGATTATATATTTAAATAATATTCGGAACATTCCTCTTCATTTGTCTAACTTTGCTTCATCAATATATTAATATAACTATAATATTAATATCTATATATTTGCATATTTAGATAAATATAATTAAAATTTTACTTTCTTTCCCTCGTAAAATTCATTTATAAAATGTGAAAATGCATTTCTCACTAAATAATAGACTAAATATTTTCATGTGAAATATATTAGTTTATATTCTTATATATTTACATATATCTTTGTATAATTAAATTTCATCATTTAAATAAATTTTTTTTATAGTGTATGTGTTTGAGGATTAGAAAAATATAAAATCACTCAAAACGCGAAACGAAAGTAGTTAATATATTACTATTGTTCAATAGGTCATGATTTCGAGTTACAGTAGGTCATTTGAATGAACTTTAATTCATACATTATATATATATAGGGATGAGATCAAATGATAATAAATAAATACATTAAAAATAAGAATGAATCTCATCCATTACATCTAATTAAATCAATGGTTGATATCTAATCAAGCAACAATTAAAACGCAATCAAGCAACATTGTAATCAAACAACAACTAAAACACAACCAAGCAATATTGTATAGGTACTCATGTGGCTTTATCATTTTATCATGGGGGGAATGTTTATCACCGGATCCAATCCCTATATATATAAAGTTTAATACCCGTGAATTTTATTCTCAATTTATGTCTTACAATTAAAAAAAAAAGGTTAGGCTGTTAAAAATTAAAGTTACTATCTAACTCAAAACTCTTTGCACCAAAAATCAAGTCTAGTATATTCAAAAATATAAGTGTGAGACTATATACTCTATAATTCAACCTTCCGAAAAAATGATCCAACATAATAGAATTATGATCAACTTTTCACCTAATTTATATTATCGTTTGAAATTCTAACCTAAAATAAAAATAACTCTTAAAGAAAGATATTTGTAATTTTGAAAAAAAAAAATTTGGCACAAATAATATCCTCTAACTTATTATCTATTGTATACCTATAATTTATTTAGATCAATAAGATATTATCTTAATAATAGATTAAAAAAAATAGGTTATAGGTTGTAGTATTTTATGAATGAGATAAATTTGATAATAAGTTAAATATTGTTATATCTCTAATATTTATCACTTATTAATCTTGTCACATAATTAAGTAGTTTAAGGATATATATATATATATAGGGATAAAATATAGATGGATTAGATAAAATTAAAAAAAGAAAAAAAAGAAAAAAAATTAATAAAATAATAATGTGATGTGATGTTTTTAGGCGGGAAAATGAGATTTTCGTAATTTCCTGAAACATCTTGTTTTATATATATATATATATATATATATAATAGATTAATAGATAGTTAAACTTGAAAATACAAATGTACAACCCTCATCAAAACGTAGCCCCCAATTCAACAAAAATAAATTTCTATTGCCAATGCAGCGTGAAGCAGCCCACCTACCATGAACATTGAATTTTATCAATGGGCGATACATTAAGGTAGTGATGATATTTTTTTAGATGTTTTTTGTTTTAATTTTGGAGATTTAGGGCTTTTCGTTCTTATAATTTTTCTTGGACAATTCGTGTGAAGCATTCGCGACGAAAGATGCCGCTGATTCAGAAGACGAGCATCCACCTCTCTGCTGGTGCCAGCCTTAGATTTCTAATAGAATATTTAGAAAAAGGAAAAGAAAAGCAAGTAGCGGAAATCAAACCCGCATCTTTAACTTGGACTGTGAATTCTTTAGAAAAAATGGTGTCTTCCTTGGTGTAGTCGTTGCTCTACAGATGATGTTGCAAATTTATGATTCTATCTAAAGAGATTCTTTAGATATCTTACAGAACTGCCACAGAAAGTCGACATTGTTACCTTGGACCTTTCTTTCATCTCCATACTAACAGTAAGTTACTGGATGTGGCTTTTACTTCTATGTGTTTTCATCAGTCATTCACTTCCCCCATTCTAAAAAATACTCCATTTTCTTTGCATTTCATGTTGTCAATGCATAAAACTAGCGTCTGTATACTTGATCTTGCAAGAAATTTGTTCTTTGCAAGTGATGTCTGTTGTTATCAATCTGATGAAGAACGATGCAACGTTGATTACTCTGATTAAACCACAATTTGAGGCGCACAGATCTAAAGTACGTGGAAGCAACATTTTTCCTGCTTATGTTAATGAAATTTGATTATGTCTTGCAACTTGCTGCTTCAACGGTGTCGGGAGAATCTAATTTTGAATCTGTTAATGAAGGATGATTTAACTCATCAACTGGCTATTATCATTAGGCACAACGAGAACTTAAAAGACGCAAGTAAAAGAATGGGGCACCTGCACACATCATCTCAGAGTTTGCGCAGTTGCTGCAGTTCCACGTGACCACATACTTTGACAATGAATTACATGAACAACCAAGAGTGCGTGTTTATTCGATTTATTGAGTCTGTTTTGTTGTTCCTATAACATCATTTATCTTACGAGGGAAGTATATTTGTATACTTTAGGCTACCCAAAGATCAGGTAGACCCATTAAATCAATATGCAGCTGGCTTAAGGCAAAAGAAGGTCGGATTAGAGGCAACTTGATGGGAAATGGATTAGATTTTTCAGCTCGGACTGTGATCACACCGGACCCTACAATTAACATTGACCAGTTGGGTGTGAGTATTGCCATAAATCTTACTTATCCAGAAACTGTAACACCATATAACATTGAAAGGTTTGACTTCATGCTGTTTTTTATGCTTCGCTCCTATACATTTTTGGTCTTTATTGTTTAGCAGATATTGACCTTGAAAACAGACTGAAAGAGCTTGTGGAATATGGCCCTCATGCATCCTCCCCTGGTAGAACTGGTGCGAAATATATTATTAGGGACGATGGGCAGAGGCTTGATCTCCGTTACTTAAAAAGGAGCAACGATCAACATCTAGAACTGGGATATAAGGTGAGACTCCCAACTGTATAGCTGAGAACTATCAAGGGATGCAATCCTTTTCTCACCTAATTCCTGTTATTTAATGTTACAGGTTGAGGGACACTTAAATGATGAGATTGTATATCTGCTTTAGGGTTTTTGATTTTTATGGCTACATATTTTGAATTTAATTTTATTATTTTAATTAATTTTTAATTTGGGGGCTACAAGGATAAATTTATTATTTTATATAATAATTTAATTTTTTTTTAAGGGGCTGTATTTAACAAAATTGTGACTGCATTTAAAATCACCCTAAAATAAAAAAAATATACATGCGTTTGTACATATCAAAATAGAAATACAAATATAAAAGCAAGGCCAAAAGAAGAAGAACTGTAAGATTGAATTAGGGTTTGCTTTCGAAAATGAGGAATCCAAGAAGAGCAAAATTGGGATGAATATTTACTTGTTCAAGCAGTTCTCATAATGATGTGAGCGCCGCTAGCGGTGTGGACAATGCCATTGATTTTACCAACCTTGAGGCTGAAGGCAGCATCTTCAAAATCACTCTGCATTTCTCTTCGCCCAAATTCACCAACAATTTCAATCCAACCCTCCCTCTTCACTCATTTCATTCAACAAATCAATATCGATTGATCGCCTTTGCTTACACAAATTACATACCAACATCGCTGCTGTGCTTCGCCGAGATGCAATTGGAGAAGTAATACGCAGTGTCGTCAAAAGTCATTTCTTCAGCTAAGATGTCGTCTCGGATGGACTTCAGCTTGGCAACAGCGCTCTCCATTTTGGTGGGGGAGATGCGGTGCCCCTCCGGATCACTGCACGACGATTTCTTCCGAGATCCTTCGTGCTTTATCAGTATGTGCGCCGCCCTTACCTGCGTGCTCCACGACGACATTAATGGATTGGTTTTTGGGTGTGGACTACATAGTCTACATAATGGTTGATTTCTTAATTTATTCAGGCTTCTGTTGCTGTTGCTTTACATGGTTTGTTAGTAGCGCTTAAGCAAGTTTCTCAAGTTGGTTATGTTAGTTGGGGATTGAATTCATTTTTTTAATAATGCTATTTTCTTATAAATCAAATACTAGATTGAGTATTTAACAGGTGCGATGTCGAACGAGTTAAGCCATAATTATTGTGCTCAAATTTGATTCATTTAGTATCGATTGAAATTGTGAATTATTTTTATTGAATATTTTAAAGTTCATGAACTTCATAAAGTTTTAATAAATTTAAAGAAAATTTAAATTTAGTTTGTTTAATAAATGAACTTCACCAAATGAGTTCAAACATTTTAATTCAATTGCAACCTTTATATTTAGTTCTTTGATGAGCCCAAAACGGTAAACCCCAAAGCAGCTTAAGCAAGCCCAACTAAAGATGAATCAAACAATTAATGGAATCAAAAGCACGTATTTTTTAATGTTGGAAATTAGAAAGCTTGATGGTGGAGAAGATTCTAAGAATTGGGGAGGGAATATGAGAAATTTAGGAGAGGATGACTACTTTGTATTTGGAGAATACTTTTGATTTTGATTGATTACAAATTTAGCATACAACCCCTATTTATAGTAGTTTACAATCGTTAGGATTTTGCCATGTCAACTACTCCCTCCGTCCCTCTCTATTAGTCCCATTTGCCTTTTTGGTCTGTCCCACTCTATTAGTCTCATTTTCTAAAATAGCAAATTTTTTCACACTCATCAATAAAATATTAATTCCACTACACTCACAAACATTGGTTCCTGTGCCGAAACCATATGGGACTAATAAAGCGGGACGTAGGTAGTATAATCTAATGGCTATAAAAGATCATAAATATCTATAAATGTCTTCTAGAATGGAATATTTAATGGATTTACTATTTGGGCCTAAACTAAATAAATTATTTAATTTCTAATATGGCTCAAATCAAGTTTATATTTCAACACTTCATTGTTTCCAACATGTATACTGCTGATGGATGAGTTATTTTTAAAAAGAGAGAAATACATACTTAAGACATAGTTGTAATGAAGTTCTTTTATTATTGTCTCATCCGAAAAAGAATCATCCTTTCTACAATAATTATCCTCTTATTTATAGGGGAGTCACTTCATATTTACAAGGAAAATGGCTTAATCGTGGCACGAATATTTATTCCCTTTCCAATTCTAGCACTGATTAGTTTAATTTCAGCCTAATCTGCCTCTCTTTCCTCATTTTTATCTTTTCTTAGTGTGTGCTTTGAGTGCTTCTTGAATTGGATCGAATGCCTTGTTTGAGAAATATCTCGATTGATGACTTGGGTTGTTCGATAGCCAAATCGAGTTGAGCATCGTGCATCAGGTGAGTCAATCAGTTGTTGGAGCGGGTCAATTGCACGTTAGGGCTGACAATAATCGAACTGTTGGGCCTTCATCCTACTTGTGAGGCCTCATTTATCTATAAATGAACCCAAAACGAGCAAGATCATTTTGAGGCTCAACATATAATGTTGTGGACAAAAATTGATTGATTTAAAGTAAGTTAGAAGGGAAATTAATGAATGGGAAAACAATAGATGTAGAGTAGAATATTGATTGTATTCCATGAAAGTTTTTGTTTGCTTGAAAATATAAGTTCTTTTGTGTTCTATGTCTTTCTAGAATAACACACTAAAAGTTCTATTTATAGTAAACATCTATAAACTAATATACTCATACCAGGGAATTCTATTAATTTAAAGGGATATTATTATATCGATAAATTAATAATTTATTAATTTAAAAAAAATTGGAAAATATAATTTTGATAAAAATTAATATTGCAAGTTAAACTAATTGAATTTAATATTTTATTAATAAATTTATAAGTATCTATTAAGTTCATCGTAATTAATAAAACAAATAACTTAGAAACAATGTATTGATTCATATAACTAACAAAATATGTATATTCATATATCTATTAAATATATTCATGTAACTGCGTATTAAAGTCAATCGTAATTAATTAAATGAGTTGAAAACTATGAATTGATTTAATGTAACTAATTAAATACATTCATGCATGATAAGAGAATAACATTACTATATAAATTTCAATATGGAAAAAAAAATATCATAACACCAAACACATTACATAAAGAAACAAATTACAATAGATTCATATTTTAGCAAGCTACCAAAGTAGTAATAGTATTTTTTTATGAATTATTAATTTATAGTTTCGTTGGGACATCTATATCTATAAAGGGGATCTACAAATAATTATTAATTTATTATCTTATCGAATTTGCTGATTTTTTACACTGGCTCAAGTTGGGACCGGAGAAATTATTATATAATGGAGTTTGTTAATTTAAAGAGTATTAATTTATGGAGATTTTACTTTATAATAAAAGAACTCCCAGCTAATGCCTTTTACCAAAGGATGGGAACCTTTGAGCTAAAAGCAACCCAAAGTCTCCACGTGTCCCGGTCTATTAAACAGGCGAAACATTTTGAAACTGATGCAATCTTTGACTCGTATCAATGCCTCAAATCATTGCGTCGGTCAACCTTGAGCTTAGTGAACTTTTCCACACGAACCAATTAAAAGCACCGACTATCATATATATCTTCTTACTAGTTATACGTGTGTGCCACATCAGCAACTACCTCTATTTCAAATTATTTCAAATTTTCTTTCATTATCATACTACCTCACTTTTACTATTTATAGGTCCCACATATCAAAACTAATGTATAATAAGTGGGAGGGCATCAAAGATTGGGAGATAGCCCTAGGTAGGAGTGTAATCGAACCGAGTCGAGTCGAGTGTCGTGTTCAAGTTTGACTCGTTTAGTTTCGAATCGAGTTTTGAGCTTTTTTATCGAATACTTTGATATTCACAAACTTTATCGAACTTTAATCGAGCTTAAACGAACTTTCTAAATTTAGAATATATTTTAAATTTTCATTATTATTTTGAAAAAAAAAAGTTTTTGTTCCAAAATTAATATCATATTCATATTCAAATTCTTAAATTTTCATTATTAGAAAGATTTATCATTATTGTTACACTTAAATCATGAAAATACTATTTTTTTAAAAGTAAATATTTAATATTTCTTACTAATTTTAGCTAACGAGCTCACGAGTTAAATACTGTGATGCTCAAGTTTAATTCATTTAATAAACGAGCTATAATAAACAAACTCGAACGAACTTTTACCGAGTTAAAATCTGAGTAGCTCACGAATAATTTGGTTCATTTATACACCTAATCTAGATCATAAATCTTGTCTCATTTTTCCAATTTTTTAATATTTTTTATATCAAATTTTTTAATTTTTTGTGCATGACTCACCTTCAATTCACGGCTGTGGATGGTCTAACGGAAACGGTATGACCCCTTAATCCAAACAGCTGTCAACAATCCTGTTAGTCTATTAGGCAGTATCTAGTTGGGCATTTTCTCTAATATTGGATTTGAGCTGAAAATGGGCCTTCCATTTTGGGCACAGGATATGCAAAATTTTCATTAAAAAAAATATACATTATTTAATTAGGGGTGTATATAGTTTGACCGAAATTGTCCAAATCGAAGTAATTTGGTCGATTTGACTGGTTTAAGAGTTCAAGAAAACAACCCGCGGATTTTGATATTTCAAACCATATGATACGGTCCGACTGATGTTTTTTCTTGGGAAATCCACCATTTTAGCCGGACCGAATCGTATATATTAATAATATTTAAAGTGTGCATTATATTAAAATGTAATATAGTTTAGTGGTAGTGTTTAGGTTGTACACACCTCTTCCCGTTTTGCTTCTCACAACCGGCCAGTTGTCTCTCATCAGTTATCGCCTCCCTTCTCTCGTTCGTCGCCACCCTCCTCTCACAGTCGCTTGTCGCCTCACTCATCTCGCCGTCGTCTCCCCCTCCACTCGCCGATAAAAACATAAAATGCAAGATGTTTCGACATTGTTCATTGCAAACCACCAAATCGGCCGAGCCAAACCAATTTATTTGGTTTGGTTCGGAAGATTAAATTGGCCGATTTGGTTTGAAAAAATTTCAAACTGTATTATTTGATTTGGTCGATACTTCAACCCTCAAATCGACCAAACCGCATGGTATACACCCCTATGTTTAACAATTATGTATATATTTTGTTCTCATAAAAATTTATTCTACTCTTCACTTCATTACCAAAAACGTTTTTCAAATGTGATTTTTTTTGAGTTTGTTGGTAGTGCCAATTTATGATTTGGGCCAATGCCTGATAATCTTGAACCCCTAAATATTATTTTCAATTAGAGTCCAATTGAGGTTTTTTTTTTTTTTTTCATTTTATTAATAGGGAGAAATGATTTATTTTTAAATATTTATAAATGTACTTGAAGAGAAAAAAAACTCAACTTGATTTCATATTTGATAACATAAATATGTTCCAATGCTCACATTCAAGATTATGAGTGCAGTTATACAAATGAGGCAAAAATCTATATGATATGGTGAGACAAACAAATTTCGAAAATGTCACACCGCATTCACCCTAAAAAATAATTGAGATTGCAATTTGCTACGGTCAAGATTAAAATACAGGTGTAAAGCAAACAGGTGTAATTAATAATTAGTCATTATTAGCATTTACAAATTTAGATGGGCAACGGCCTACCAATTTATTTAAGTAAATAATGCATATATTTTGCAAAAAAATAAAGATCCGTAACGTTCAAGAACGCTCATATTTCCTTTCAAAAATCAATATTCAGCATTGTTGTAAAAATACCCGCCTAGGATCAATTAGGGTCCTCCTAGGCGCTAGGCGGTTCTTCACCGAACCGATTATGCTCTAATCTCCGTGTCCAATCGGTCTGGCGAGTAATCTGCGCCTAGGCCGCCTAATCCGCCTAGGCACCGATTTAGATGGCCGACCAAGTTTGCTACACGCTATTTAAGTGGCCGACTAAGCATGCTACGTATTGCGTATCAGTTCAAGTAGCCTATTTTTTATATATTTTTTTAAAAATTAATTAAAATTTAGATAATCTTACTTTTTATTACTTGATAAATATATACTCCCTCCGTCCCGGGTCTCTTGAGACGTTTGACCGGGCACGGAGGTTAAGAAAAAGTGATTAGAAAAGTTAGTGAAGTAGGATTAGTAGGTTAATGATTAGGAGAGATAGTGAGGTATGATAGATAATGGGGTAGGAGTAGAGTAGGTTTAGTGGGTAATTAATTAATTAAAACTTTCCAAAATAGGAAATGTTGCAAGTGTTCTGGGACGGACCAAAAAGGAAAACGTTGCGAGTGTCCTGGGACGGAGGGTGTATTATATATATAAAATATTAAAATTAACTTACCGATTAACTACCGCCTAGAGTATACCTAATCCCCGCCTAAACTGCCTAGGCGCTAGGCCCCACCCAAGTGTCTGACTAGCGCCTAACAATTTTTACAACCATGATATTCAGTTACAATTTTATTTCCATACTAAAATTATGCGTGAGATTTTATTTCATATTACTCAAGTGTATAAATTGGTTTATTTTTGTCAACATATAAAAAGATTTAATGACTGAAACGTAGCAAATAAAAAAAGCATTAAATATATTTTGGTTACCATAAAAATGAGGATCTCCATGTGAGCGGCACATGGCTCCTATTCAAAGTCATTTGCCATTTGCAGTAATCCATGACGTATTGAGGGGAAAGAATTACTTCAACAACAAATAATATTCTCACTTTTCTTCGATTTATTACTAGCAATTTATTTACAGTATCAAATTCAATGAAGATAGGTATTGTAGGTAAAAATAATTTGATTTAATAATGAAAACTTACAATTCAATTTATTCATGAACCCTCTTAGTTGGAAGCCATGAAGGTCAGATTTGACAAAAAATTGAATTAAAAAAAAAAAAAAGAGAAGAAGAATATAGGTTATTAGGGAAAACTAGTTTAAATATTTTAAGTTATTGATGTTTAGGGGATTTTATCGCATCTTTTTAAAGTTACGAAACCATATCCCAATTCATTGAGATTTAGGGGATTTTATTCCATTTTTTAAAGTTAGGGAAATATATCCGAAACTTTAATTCTGCTAGGAAAATATTTTATCGATAATGATGTTAAAATTGAGTTGATTCTCGCATTATGTGGCGCGTGTTAAATGACATGTAATTCTTCTTCTTCTTCTTATTTTTTTTAGTATCATGTGAACAAAATATTTATTAAAAAATGAAAATAAACAGGAATTATATTTCATTTAACATGTGGCGATGACATATAATGCGAGAATCTGCACAATTTTAATACCATTATTGATCAATGATGTATTTCCCCTGACGGTATTAAAGTTTGTAATATATATTTCGAATTTTGGAAAAATGGAATAAAAATTCATTAACTCTCAATAATTTATGATATATTTTTCTAATTTTTAAAAAATGAGATGAAATTCCCTGAACTTTAATAATTTGAGATGCTTTGACTAATTTTCCCTATATTATAATATCCCGAAGAGAAATTTACGAAAATGATATGTACAAATCTATGTAATTTATCTTATTTTCCTAGATTTAAAAAAATATTTTTCATATCATATTCATGTTCATCCATGTTAGTAGAATACAAAAAATGTTTGAAGTGGACGTAGAATGTAAACTGAAATCATTATAAATTTATGCTTAAAATTATTTGGATTTTTTTCATACAAAAATTTACCCACAATAATAATTAATAAAAACGGAATTATTGCTAAATACCTTCAAATTTTATTAGGTAATTTTAGGTGCAACGTCAATTGTACTTTTTTAATGTTGTCAAATCAAATTAAATGATTAAACACAAGGAAGAATTAAGAATGCAAAAAAGGTGCATATGCATAAATAATAAATTGTATATTGTGTTTTTTTTTTTAAAGCCATGTGAGAGGGTCCCGCCATTAAATATATTAATGGTGTCATTAATTGACAATTAGTCTTAGTTAAGTTTTGAAAGACAAGATATTCCCTAAATCTTCAGAAGATTAACTAATTTAATCACCCAATGAAAGGGAATCAAAACAAGAAAATATATATTCTTAACTCACTAAAACTGTCAATGACTTGGTCTGTGAAATATTAATAATAATTTACGAGATTAATAGTAATTCGAGCTTAGAGCTTTCAAAAAATATTTTACTATGTTTTAATTATTTGATTCGCATTACTATTTTAGAGTTTTTCAATTATATGGTTCAATTTCTATATTTAGTATTTTTTTTCTGTGGTGATTTACAATTACATTCCTAAATAATTTTGGAAAATGAGAATATTAAATGTAATATTATGACAATAAGAGGTTAATTAATGCTTTAAACAAGAATAATGTAGTGAATTTGTTTAAATATTAAATAATTTTTTACAAACGTGCAAAATCAAATTGGACTGTATAATCGGAACGGAGAGAATATTTATAACAGATTTATAATAGCAAAATGTTCAAATATATTATGAACTATGTAAAAAATTTTCAAATTTATGTCAAACTATTCAAATATTTCAATAAATATCCGAATTATTAAAAATTAGGTAAATTATGTAAAAAAAAAACTCGATCAGTGAAAATATGATTGTATTGTTGGAAATACAAATCAACAAATTAAATTTTTGAATTTAATTATTTAGTATTATAAATCTTTGTATGTGACTCAGATTTCGGACAATACAATCAACTTTTCATGGATAGAAAAAATAATTTTGGATATATTCGAATAGTTTGAGTATTTATTGAAATATTTGAATAGTTTGAAATAAATTTGAAAAAACTAGCATATTTCAGGATATATTTTAACCTTTTGCCGTTTAGAATCTACAATGTTGTGAAAGATCGGCTATCTAACATACGAATTATAAATGAGAACCGTAAAACATTCGACACTAAAATTTATGTGGTTCGATAATTACTTACGTTCACGAGAAAGGAACGAATTTTTATTTAGCTTTTTGGTCCAACGATCATAGCATAAAATACATGTATTTATACTTAACCCTACATGGTACGTCTACTATTACTCTGTTCAACATAAATATTAAGTATGTTTTATGCGCTTATACTCCGCTCCGTAATCATCTGTCTTTTCGCTCGTCAACTCGCTCCGCTCCGTAATCATCTGTCTTTCCTTATTCACATCTAAGAGTCATATCAACATACAAGATTACTTTGTATTTCCCCCTTTTTATTTATAAACATAGGAGCTCCTTGTCACGCACATCCAACAATAATTTTATTCATAAAAAGTAAACTCTTGAAAAGATAATTTAATTGTTAATATCGTTCCATTTCACACATTTTTTTTTACTAACTAAATCAAATTAAGATTAGATAAAGAAAAGGGGTGGAAATAAGCAATGCATATTTTTTTAATTAGGAAAAATCTTCATAGTGAATCTCTACCACGTGTTTAAACAGAAGCCCTAATCCAGTAAAATCTGAGGGTAATTCCGTCACATAACGCGTTATAAAATCTCATGCTTCGTTTCTCACAAAAATTCAAACTTTCCTCATTTCGCAACGGAAAGCTCTCTCTCTCTCTCTCTACTCACCGCAGTCATGGCGAAGTGCAACAAAATCCAGCACATTGTGAGAATCCGGCAAATGCTCCGGTCGTGGAGGAAGAAGGCGGCGTCTCCGGTCGCCACCCACCGCCTTCCCCCAGACGTGCCGGCAGGGCACGTGGCGATCTCCGTCGGTAGTAACCGGCGGAGATTCATCGTGCGCGCGACGCTCCTAAACCATCCGATTTTCCAGCGGCTGCTCAGCCAGGCCGAGGAGGAGTACGGCTTCGCCAATTACGCCGGACCGCTGGCGATTCCGTGCGACGAGTCGATGTTCGAAGAGATCCTCCGATTCGTGTCGCGTGGAGACTCGGATTTGCAGAGATGCTGCCATTTCGGCGCCCGGAATGAGAGCTCCGATCTGCTCGTCGGCGAATCTCGGCCGTTGCTTTATGGTTTCAGTGCCTGATGAGATTGAGCTCACACTTGATTTGACCATTTTAACCTCGATAATTATTTTTGATTTTTGATTTTTTTTTAGTTTCCCCCTTTTTTTGGGAAATGTTGTTTGCTAGGGGGAGATGGAAAGAAATCAAAAAGATTGTAGCCATCCCTTAGTTAAATTTACAAGAGACGTGTTATTATAAACGTCTTTTTTTTTTTTTTTTTAGAAATTTAGTGATTGGTAATTTAATTACTCATAATTGGTGTAAGAAATTATAAAAATCGTGAGTTCATTTTTTTATATCAAAAAGAGTTGATGGGTTACTAAATTTTAATCTCTCTAATTGTAACAATATGAAACAATTGCTCAACATGATATAATTTCCACCATTGGCAGATCTATCAAAGGGTTGGGGTGAATTTCAATCCCTAGTTGAATTTTAGCGATCTTAGTAATTGAACCATGTGATATTATTTTTTCAATTTTAGTAATTCCTTAAGAAGAAGAGAGATTGAGAGTTGAAAAAGAGGATGTGAGGGACTAAGGAACAAAATTGCCATTTTTTTTAGTTTTATAGATTTGAAATTAATTTTAGCACATAAATTTTTGTAAATTTATCATTATTTCTAAAAATCTCATGACTGAGAGTGGTCTTCCTGAAAAGAAGAGAAATGAGTAGAAGATCTGAGGTATGGGATCATTTTGAGCGATTTACAGCTGAAGATGGTAGTAAGAGAGCTAAATGCATACATTGTAGTAAAACGCTTGCTAGTGATCCAAGAATAAATGGTACACGTTTATTACATAATCACATAAGTGTATGCAAGAAAATCCCGGCAAGTTGCTGCAACCGCTGGTTATCACGCTCAAGAACCTGGCATTTTTGGGTTACCGTTTCCACCTGCGCTCCCAATCTTTCTATTGCGCCTCGAGCCGCCTGGACTTGACTTACTAACTGAGCTATGTAAGGATCCCGCATCAATGAAGGCGGCGGGGGTGGGAATGTCACATTGCAAGTTCGCCTCATATCATCCAGGGTTTCCCGGGGATGACCCGTTCCACGACCTGCCGTCATCGACCGTCCTCGTCTTGCCTCAACAGGACTTTCTCGGCCTGCGATTGGGCCCGAGCCCCGCCCCTGGCTCAGTCCTCTCCCGGTCACGAGAGGCGCGGTGCCTCCAGTTGGAGGTGTGGTCCCATCGGTGATCAGTTTGATGGGGTTGGTGTTGTTTCCGTCTTCTGCCATTTCCTGCAATAGATGTTAGTACAACTTTGTTCCTGGGCCCCACGGTGGGCGCTAAATTATTGCGGGTGTTTTTATTTAGTCAGGAGCCCAAGAACAATTTAAATAAAATAGACGAAAAATGACAGATGTTCAAATTGAAATTGGTAACTACAGATTCCAGAAACTTTATTCGGTATACAGAATAGGAATGTAAACACAAATTTAGATGTATCGAACTGCTTCGAGCTGCTATCTTGACTGTTTTCCCAGGTTGAGCTTGAATAGTGATCTAGTGCCTTTTTTCTACAAGTTTTCTGATCAGCCCCCGAATACGTCTTTCCCAAAATATATATAGAGCTCTGAATAACGGCTCTTCATTTATTACCAAGATTTCCGCTCGCAGTTATTGCCGATTTTAATTCCTTTGGACGCGTCTTTGTTTCAGTTTCCGGAAGATCCGCTTACCTTAACCACGCACATTCATCAATTTCGATCTGCATGTACTTTTGGACCGCATCGAACTGCCTCCCTTGTCGAACTACTTATGTCGAACTCATTCGAGCTGCTTCATTAGAATGGGTACGGGCCTCTTGATTATGGGCTTAACTATTGGACCCGTTCACCCTTTGGATAATACTTCTGGACCATACTGTTGGGCCTCTAAAATTGGGCCCCATATTTTGACCCTAACAACATCTAATATATTTTTGCATGAGATCTACAAATTGTTTTTGTTATTGGATACTTGGATCAAGTGTAGAGATGAGAAATTGAGTGAGATGTCTTGGAGAACGAAGTCAAAATTTGATAAATATTGGGGAGATCCAGAAAAAATGAATCAAATGATCTTTTTTGCTGTGAATGTGGATCTCGATATAAATTGGATTGTGTTGAACTTGCTCTAAGAAATATGTATGGTGATTTAGGTATATCCATGGGGAAAAAGTTGAAAGATGAATTCATAGCTTTATATAATGATTATAGTAGGCCTTATTCAATGGATAAAAACAGTGACTTTGTTGGAGGTGATTCAACGATGCCTTATGATAGGGATGTCGGGGATCCTACATTTGAAGTAATGATGAGGATGGACTCTGAGTATGAACTATTTCAAAGTCAAAAGAAGAGCGAGGTGAATGAGGTGGATAAATTTTTTTAATGAAGAAATTGAAGGAAAAGATCCAAAGTTTGACATCTTTGCATGGTGTAAAACAAATGAGTCTAGATTTTCGGTTGTTGCTAAAATAGCTCGTGATATCTTATCGGTCCCACTTTCTACCGTGGCATCAAAATCGCCATTTAGCATTGGAGGACGAGTACTTGATGCATTTAGGAGTTCTTTAACTCCTAAAGTGGTTCAAAGTTTGATTTGTGCTCAAGATTGGCTTCGTGAATCACTGACCCCAATTAATGTTGAAGAGACTCTTGAAGATATAGAGAAACTTGAAGAAGGTAGTATATGAAAATAATTTTTTTTGTTGCATTGAATATATTTTATATTCTAAGTTAACTTTTTTTTATTATTATTATTTTGTAGGTCTACGAGGCATAGCTGTTGAAGCCACAACGGACTAAGCTCATGGCCATTTTAATGTTTTATTGATAGTTTATTAGTTTTTGTTGGACTAATGAGTGTTGAATTTATGTTTAATATTGGGTGTTTGCTAAATCTTTTTGTTTATAATTCTGTTTTCATGTTGGCGATTTCAGGTTGTAGGAGTAGAAGGTTCTAATTGCTGAATTGTTGTTGCTGAATTGTTGATCTGCTGTTGCTAAATTGCAAAGTGTTATTGCTGCTGAAGCCTGAATTGCAAAGTGCTGCTGCTTGTGATTGTTGTTGTTGAATTGCTGTATTGCTGGTGCTGGAGATGAAAAACTTAATTTACGGGCTAAAACCGAACTAAATTAAAATTTCAGTTTGGTTATCTTGGTAATTCGGTTCGGTTCAGTTTTGAGAAATATATCGATTTGGTTATTTTACGGGCTAAAACCGAACCGAATAACTGAATACTCACCCCTAATGTTCAGGATAACAACATCATCTTTTAGAAGAAAAAAAAGAATTTTGAATTAATTTTAATGTTTTATATGATTTAAATAATTTTTTAATTGTAGAATTGATTTCTACTCGATTCCGACTCGGTTCGAGTTTGACCTGATTCCTACCCGATTCCAACCTAGTTCGAGTTTGACCTAATTCCTACCACCCAAAACCCAATTTCTACCTGATTCCTACCTAGTTTGAGTTTGACCTGATTTCTACCTTAATATTTATTACTTGATTCCTACCTTAATAATTTCTTATATTGATACAAATAAATTGTATTTGGGCATATTCCAACCTCAACACATTTTAATTTATTTTTTAAATTTTAAACTATTTTCTTATAGTAAAATATATTTAATATACATTTTTTTTAATAATTTCATCATTATTATAACAATGATTGCATCGATTTCCTAGTTAAACAAATCCCCATGCTAAAATTGTACTTTTAGGTATTTTAATAATGTATTATAAAAAGTGAATATTTTCATGATGTGTTTTATAAATTTTTGTATCTTAAAATATTTCCACTAATTCTTTTATTACGTAAATATACAATAAAACCTCCCTAATATTTATTTCTAGATCAACCATTTATTTCTGCATAAGGTAGAAAAGGTTCTCTTTCATGGGGAGTGTAACATGAAACAAAGCTAAAAATAGAGAGATGTACCTTTGTTTGGGGTGTAGTGGTTAAAGTACTTTGCCTATAATCGAGAGGTTATGAGTTCAAGTTTTTTCAGAAATTTATGGGTATATATAAATGAAGAGTAAATTTTCCAATACCAATACACATCATCAGTCATTTGACTAGAGTGAAGAAGAACCTTTTTTTTTTCTAGGAGATGCTAATCTACAAAACTGTTCTCTTCCAAACATTAGAATGCTCATCATCTCCTGCTCAATGGAGAGGCTACTTCAATGAAACAAATCCTCACTACAAGGATGATGGAACCAGAATTCGAATTCTTCTGCTCGAAAAAGTAATTCATTCAAGTATGACACAGGCATAACAAACCTAGATCTGCTTCTCATTTTCTCCAACATACACCACACAATGCCCCCCTTTCGGACTTCAGCTGATCTTCTTTCGCTAGATAAAGATCGCCTCAACATTTCGCGGATGGCCATTGTTGTATCAAGTGAATGCTGCTGAATTGAAATGTAATCACTCAAGTGCTGTATTTATAAATATGTAGAAATTCTTGAGAAGTAAGTAAGCACATGGTTTTTTGTCTGTCGAGATTTCTGAGGCAGCATTGCTTCCTACAACCTCTAGCAACATGGCCCTCAAGACACAGCCACCTCATGTGATCAACCCTAGCTATAACAAGATTTGATTTTGATGTTTCTTCCTCCCTCGAATCAACCTAGCTGCTTGATATTACATATTCCTCATTCATATCAACTGCAGATATGAGAGCTGTAATAACATGCCTTGTCGAAATCGGCCCACCACGTGAACTGAACTGAAATATCATTGAGCTTAAATGGTATAAACTTATGTTAAAGAAATCAGCAGCTCATGTGATTGTGTTTCTTGAAAAGCATGATGTTGATGAGTCACCGTTTTCTTGATCAAAGCCTCACTGATGCAATTCTTTTTTTGTTGTTTTAGTTATTTTTGCTGAATATTTTACATAGAAAAAGATGTATTTAGCTAATATCGAAAAGTTACATCAGCTTATGGAAATATTGAGTGCGATTTTCAGCAGAATAAAAAATAATAATCAAGGGATTTAGGACAAAAAAAAAAATTAATTATTAATTTAGAACCCGAGAGATGATTTGTCAATTCAGGACCCAAAAAATCAAATAATTCTTAATCCAGGACCTAATATTGAGGTCTTGAATTAAGAATTGTATATAATCTTTCATATCCTGGATTGAAATTTTTTGTAATAATTCAATTTGTGAATTGAGAATTAATCTTTCTGATCTTGAATCGATAAATCAACTATCTTTCGGGGTCTGAGTTGATAAAACTCCGAAAAATCAAATATTGAGTTCATGAATTGTTTGTATTAACATCTTAAAATGGGACTTCTCTTGTATTTTAACTCAAAAAAAAAATGTTTACTTTGTAAGACTTTTTAAAATTCCATCTGCTCAATATGATAAAATTTATCAACATGCTAGCTATGTCTCCCTTTTAACATAATTTCAACAATCACAGTTGTTTCAGTAA
>JAPKLW010003862.1:0-34026 GCA_026898455.1 Plectranthus barbatus
GTCGCCAGGACAGAAGAACCTGTTTCCCAGCCGGCACCAGCGGTCGCTGGTCCTCCCAAATGGCTGAGGGATCACCCATCTGATGCTATTCTCGGTGATCCGGAAGGTTCTGTCCAGACCAGGCACGGCAGAGCGCTTTTATCTTGCTTTATCTCTCAGATGGAACCTACGTCCATCAAAGATGCGCTCGAATCTGCCGATTGGATCAATGCCATGCACGAAGAGCTTGCGGAGTTCACTCGCAACAACGTTTGGGACTTGGTAGAGAGACCATCACACCAGTCAGTGATCGGCACCAAGTGGGTTTTCAAGAACAAGCGAGATGAAGATGGCATTGTGGTCCGTAACAAGGCTCGTTTAGTCGCCAAGGGCTATAGACAGTGTGAAGGCATCGATTTTGATGAGACCTTTGCACCAGTTGCAAGAATGGAGGCGATACGGCTATTTTTGGCCTATGCAGCGTATCACGGCTTCACGGTGTTCCAGATGGACGTGAAGAGCGCATTCTTGAATGGCGAGCTAAAGGAGGAGGTATATGTAGAGCAACCTCCTGGATTTGAAATTGGCACCAAAGTGTACAAGCTAAGGAAGGCCCTGTATGGATTGAAACAGGCGCCCAGGGCTTGGTATGATACACTATCTCAGTTCCTCACCAGAAATGGATTTCGAAAAGGGAAGATCGATCGGACTCTCTTTCTTCTCAACGATGGAGCTGACATGCTGATGGTGCAGATCTATGTCGATGACATTATTTTCGGGTCGAAGAATATAACTCTTTGTGAGAAGTTTTCTCAACTGATGCAGACCTCATTCCAGATGAGTATGATGGGCAAGTTAACATACTTCCTAGGACTCCAGGTCCAGCAGTCAGCTGATGGTATATTTATCAGCCAGCGGAAGTATACCAAGGATCTAATTCAGAAATATTGCCCAGAGAAGACTAAGTCTCTAAGGATCCCGATGAGTACCAGCTGCCAGATATTTCTTGATGAGCAAGGGGAATCAATTGATCCTACTGTTTACCGAGGAATTATTGGATCACTCCTCTATCTCACTGCCAGCAGACCCGACATTTCGTATTCAGTCGGAGTGTGTGCCAGATTTCAAGCTAATCCTAAGAAGTCACACATGGAAGCTGCTAAACGGATTGTGAAATATCTGAAGGGGACAGAATCTCTTGGAATATGGTATCCCAGAAATGATGAGCTTACGCTTATCGGATATTCAGATTCAGATTTCGCTGGATGCCGTATTGACCGCAAGAGTACCAGTGGTACGTGTCAGTTTCTCGGACACAAGCTGATTAGCTGGTTCAGCAAGAAGCAGCACTCTGTAGCTACTTCTACCACTGAGGCTGAGTATGTTGCCGCTGCCAGTTGCTGTGCTCAAATTATTTGGCTCAAGCAACAACTGGCTGATTATGAAGTGGACACTGGCTGTGTTCCTATTTATTGCGACAACAACAGTGCTATGTGCATCACGAAGAATCCGGTTCATCACTCCAGAACCAAGCACATAGACATTCGACATCACTTCATTCGTGATCATGTCGAGAAGAAGGATGTCAGCGTGGACTACATTCGTACTGAAGATCAACTGGCTGACATCTTCACAAAGCCCCTGCCAGAAGCAAGATTCAAGGAGTTGTGCATCAAACTCGGTCTTATGGAGATTGATGCGAGCCTTAATGATGAGGAAGAATGAGTCCAAGCTCTCATTCTGTTCTTGATCTTCTGGTGGATGCAGATTACGACTGAGTCCAAGCTCTTAGTCGTTTCACTTTCCTCGTATGTTGTTTCTCAACAAGTGGTGTCTTTCAACCACAGGCGATATCTACTGGCGGACTTTATCCCTCAATTGTCCAAGGAAATGAGTCCCAGCTCTCATTTCATATTGTCAGCTTTTATCTTCCGCTGAAGCGAAATTGGGTCCCAGCTGCCACCTTCTAGCAGTGTTGAAGAAATGGATCCACTTCCAGTTGCCAGCAGATAACTGGTGGTCATTCCCACGACTGGCGAAAATTGAGTCCAAGCTCTCAATTTGGTTAAGGTCGCTAGTCTGATCATCAAGTGGTATCAGTTGCTAACTGATGAGTTTGCCAGCAGGACGTGCTACCAGCAAGTGGTTGATTTCTCAAGTGGTCTCCGTTGATAACTGATGATGTATATCTACAAGGAAGTATCAGCTGCTAACTGAAGAAATTATCATCAAGTGGAGAAATGGCTCTTCATTAAGTGGTATCAGTTGCTAACTGATGAGTTTGCCAGCAGAATGTTTTATAAGCATGTGGTATCAGTTGCCAACTGATGAAGAGGCCAACCAGTTAGGGGGAAGTATGCAACTGGCGTATGCTGGTGATGCCCAGCCAAGCCAGCTGTCGCAGAAATGGCGGGATCGTTCGAATCCGATAGCGTATGCGGATCTCCGAATTTAATGCGGCATTTAATGCCACATTTAATGTGCACAGTGGCTGCGCAGTCCGACTTTTGGTTTCCACCAATCACTGAGCGCCACGTCAGCAACACGACGCGCCCCACGTCAGCACGACCGCGCACGTCGCACAGGGAAACGGGCCTGCTGATGACCGTCGATTCCCGCTTGCTGAGCGTTGATCCTGGTCGTCTGATCTTGCATGGACTCGAGTATAAATACTCGAGACTCTTCATCGGAAAAACCTTTACGATCTTTCAAGTTTTTCCAGCCCTAATCTCTCTCAATCTCAAGCCTTCCTTAAGTTTTTCTTCAGAGATTATGGCTTCATCTTCACGCCCCCCAACTGATAATCCCCCGGAAGACAACCCACCTTCCACATCTTCATCGTCTGGTGAGCCCAGACTACCAGTTGCCGAGCAGCACATGCCGACGTACACCGGCATTGTGAAGATCGAAGATATAGATTATACTCTTCCGTTCGCTCGACTGGTTCAGCTGTACAAGCCGGCGACCAGGGCTCAGCTCTCGAACGCGCAAATGAGGGCGGCGCAAGTTCAGAAAGAAAAGATTCTGAACGAGAAACTGGCCAGAAAGAACTATGGGGAGGAGCTGATCGAGATGATCGATCATGAAGGCCTCCGACAGTATCTGACGGCGGCGCCCCAGACTTTCCATCCGCACCTGGTGGCGGAGTTCTACGCAAGGGCGGTGATCGCCGACGGCGGACGGTCCTTCACCACTTCGGTGTTTGGACACCTGATCACCGTCTCCCCCGAGTACCTCGCCGAGATGTTCGGGCTAAGGAACGAAGGCGAGGATGTGGCTACCTACCTTCAGAACAACACCGTCGAGTTCCAGAAGCGCTGGACACAGTGGAAGAAGGCGGAGGTGACCACCTTCCGGACTGGGATGAGAAAGTCCGAGATGGACGAGTTTTGGCAGATGGTGTGCGACATAGTCGTACGAATGCTGCAGTGCGAAGTAGGGTCGTACGCAGAGCTGAGCATCCGGAAGTTCTCCGTGATGAGTGCCCTTGCTGATGGGATTCAAGGGAACTGGGCCGAATTCCTTTACGGCCGGCTCCTGGAAAACGTCGACAGAAACATCGACGTTCCGACTAAAGGGAGTTTTGCTCACGCCGTATCTTTCGGGCTGAGAATAAGCCGCCTACTGGAGATGGAGTTGGGTGATGGGGTGGACCAGGGTGAGCAACTAGTCAGTTCGGACTTCATCCCTCCGACCAAGGAGCAAGCCAAACTCCCCCGCCCAGACTACAAGAAGCCCAGGAGGCTGAAGGGGAAGACCTCAGTGAACCCTTCTGAGGGTGTCTCTGATGATGATGAGGTGGATGAGGGCGAGCAACTGCCAGTTTTGGCTCGCCCGCTGACTGAAGAAGAAAGGGTTACGCTCAAGCGCCAGCGAGAGACTGAGCATCTCTTCTCCCAGCTGGGAGATGCAGTGGAAACGGCCACTGGCATCCATCCCCGGGACATCCGCATCGTCCCTACTGACGAGCCATCCCAGAAGAAGTCCAAAAGACCCAAGAAGCATCAGCATCAGCAGCCACATCAGGCACTGGTTCTTGGTCCCGCTCCAAGGAACATACTGGGACAGACCCAGGAGGAGCAGCTGGAGATTATGACCAGGAAGAGGAAGAAGATCCTCACCCTGGGTGAGCAGATAACGAAGAAGGCCAAGAAGGAGAAAAGTGCTTCTATAGTGAGGAAGAAGCAAGCTAAGGCCAGGCTGAAGGCCTTGGCAGCCCAGCGAAAATTAGAGGCTGAGCTGGCAGCCCGCGATGAAGCCTATGCCAAGGTGCAGGCTGAGCATGAAGCCAGGCGCCAGGAGGAGCTGGCTGAACAGCTGAGGCTGGCAAGCAAGGGCAAAGGAAAGGCTGATGAAAGTCCAAGTGCCAGCCCACCAGCTTCCCCACCACCAGGCGAACTTTTACCAGAAGATACATATCAGCGCCTGCTGGTGATGGGAGTCGACGAGGACATCATGTCCATAGTCGAGCACTACCAGCCGGATGAGGAAGAGGCTGGGAGCCCGCTGGCTGCGCAAGGGGATGCCAGCGGAGGCGGAGTTGCCGAAGAAGGCCCGCTGGCAGTGCAAGGGGTTGCCAGCGGAGGAGTTGATGAGCGGGCGACCACCCCGGAAAAACTGGCGGAGGAGAAGGAAGAAAAGGAAGAAGAGATGGATGTGGAGACTGGTGCAAGGAATGCTGGGAAGGCTCCCATTGTTATTTCTGATGATTCTGAAGAAGAGGAGCCACCAGTTGTCCAGCACTCCACAATCCAGAGGATGGAGCCAAGGAACCTGTTCCCAGATTTTGCAAAGGAAGGGAAGGCTCAGCTCGGTCGTCAACAGTCCCAAGGAGCCTCAACTTCTGGACGACCAGCGACATCCTCACCAGCACAGCCTCGACGTGCTGATTCGCGACCACGACGTGACATAACCGTCAGCGTCCTCAATTACAACGTGGTCGACGATGATGACTATGAAGAGATGGTCAATGGACCCCATCGGTGGGAGTTACGCGGGGAAGAGGCCTTCGACACCTCTCAAGTGCCTGACTACAGCATTCTCAACATCATTCCCCTCCGCGGGCTCCCCCACCAGTCGGTCTTAGCTTCCCGCATCCAGGACTGGTGCCTGCCCCTGAGGCCGATGGAGTTCTACAACCGTACTCTGTATGAGTACGCAGAAAATATCACAGTGGAGGTCGAGGATGCCGTTGATTTCGACATGTTCAATGACTTCCGGTATCTGTGGTTTGTCAACCCGACCCTGTACTGTGAGCTGCGGCGATGGAGGATCTTTGACCGTGTGGAGCGGTATCTCACGGTGGAGAAGCGCTCAGTTCTATACGCTAGGCTGGGGCTGCAATACTGGAGGAATGAAGAGGACTGGGCGAATGAATTCATGGATACATTAACTGACGAGCCAGAGCCCTTGTCCCTTAGGCGTGTCCGGCGGCGAGTGCAGAAGATTCTTGATTATCGCCTAAGGACTGGCAGTTCAGGACTCCCGCAGCCAAGGCGTGTCCGAGTGCCCTTTCTCCAGTTCCACCGCACCAGCCGGGGCTTTCAGGTGGTCTACGCTCTCCGAAGGATCCGTATACTGATTGCCCTCCCACCGCTCCTCCTCTACTTTGCCCGTCTGTTCGATATGGCAGCCACTGAGTTGCTAATTGATCATGTGGTGGAGGAGGATCCCTCCCGCAGCAGATGGCTGACCACTGCAGTCGCTGGTGTTCCCAATGTTGTATCCCTTGAACACATCGACTGGCAGGTGGTGGAAGTTGATACACCCACCGTTTCCGAACAAGTCCCGCCAGCATCAGCTGAGATGCTGGTGGAGGAGTCAGCCGCAGACGAAGAATCAGCAGCAGCAGCATCAGCAGCAGCAGCACCAGCAGCCGCTGCAGAGCAAGTTGTGGATGGGGCATCTGGCGCTGATATAGTGATGGCTGAAGCCTCATCTGTTGAGCCCCCCACTTCGATGGCCCTGTCAGCAGAGCCTCTCTCTGAGGTCCATCCGCCTGCGCAACTGGTTGCTCTCATTGAGGCCAGGATGGACCAGCGCTTTTCTTCCTACCGAGCAGAGATGGCGCAACAAATGGAGGCTTTCACCTCTGGGGTGAACTCCTTTTTGGCGCGGATCCAAGAGGGGGAAAGGACGCGAGCAGTCGCTGATGAGGAGAGGGCTCGGCTTGCTGCGGAAGAACGCCGGATTGCTGCTGAGGAGCGTTTGAAGAGGGAACAAGATATGGCGGCTCTTACAGAGATCTTGAGGAATTTAGCTAATCGCAATCAATCACCTGGATCCTCATCTCGGCCATAGGTCTTGTACTCTTCATTTTTTTTGTGTAAGTAATTTTGTATCAGTTAGACTAGTCAGTTTTTAATCCTGTACTTGTAATTGTAACATCATTAATGGATTGATTACTGACGGGTTGACGACAATTTCTCATTGTCCAACTAATGTCAACTTTTTACTTACCAGCTGAACTTACACATTCAGTGTAATCAGCACCAGCACTCAATTTGGTACTTTGTTGATTCTAACCTGGCTCAGATTTTACTTCATAAATTAATCGAGCAATATCTCTCCCAGTTTGAGGGGGAAGATCTTTAGGTTAGAGCTGATGTGAGGAAGTAGTTTCATGGGTTTAGATCTGATAGGTTTATTTGTAAAAAACCCAGAAATGCTTTGTAATTTTCCTCATCAGC
Organism: Plectranthus barbatus; assembly: GCA_026898455.1. Classification (NCBI taxonomy): domain Eukaryota; kingdom Viridiplantae; phylum Streptophyta; class Magnoliopsida; order Lamiales; family Lamiaceae; genus Plectranthus; species Plectranthus barbatus. The sequence continues at coordinate 6,669 of JAPKLW010003862.1, forward strand.
TGAGTGCTCGCTGGTTAGGCTTTGATCGCACCAAAAAGGGGGAAATTGTTGGGAAATTTGGCTAAGTTTCCCTTCCCCAGTAGCTACTTGCTTAGATTCTAGTTTGGTGTTTTGGTGGATCAAATCCTAAATCCAACCAGCGTCAGTTTGTCTCTAGAATAGCTCTAGTCTCAAATGTAAAGTCCTGTATAGGTATTTTGAGTTGTAAGTCGCAGCTGATCAAGACTCATGCTGGCTAATGTTCACCAGCATGAGATGTGCTTACCAGTTGAGAGAAGTCTCACCAGCAAGCGGCTGACGAAGACTCATGCTGACACTGTTCATCAGCATAGAGTTGAGCTATCGACTGGCTACTGTTCACCAGTGGGAAGATTTCATCAGCAGGAGGCTGACAGATCTACCAGCAGAATATGTGTTCTGGCTGACACTATTCACCAGCGGTGAAGCCACCAGTCACGGGAGATTCCAAGAGATAACATCAGACGAATTGGTAGACCTTGATTGTGCTAAGGAAAGTCACCAGTATCGACTGGCTACTGTTCTACCAGTCGGAGGTTATCAGCAGAATTCAAGATTCGCTCTCCCAGAGTCTTAGAGACAAAAAGAAGATTCGTCTGAGGAAGTAACTGACAGTGTATAACTTTAAGGAGGATGCCTTAAAGTCTATCAGTTCAAGACACCAGTTCCGATTCCTCGTACTGACGAATAGTGCCGTTCTGACTCAAAGAGATCTGTGTCAGATAAAGCGGTCAAAGATATGGCGCTTTCCGGAAATTCCTACCTGCCGCCTGCAGAAGGACATGCGAGGACAGAGACTTTTCCGGATGTGTCCAAACGGCTAGTATTTGAATCTGAATCTCACGTCTATAAATACGTGAGATCCAACAGCATTCAATACTCTTAGCTACTCTTGCCCACTCTTAGCCATTCCTGAACTACCGAAAGCTCAAACGCATTCATATCAGCGTATAAGCAATCTTTCGAGGCTTTTCAAAAAGCTACTCCGTGTGTCAATCATTTGAACACGAGACTCCAAGCTTCTAGCTTGTGAGTTATTGATCTCATTTGGTGTTCTTTCTCATTCCGAGGAAGAACATAGCAGCTCTTGAGCCAGCCAGCTCCAGAGTTATTACGGGCAGTTTTGCCGCCAGCAAGAGTCAAGTTCTTGGGAGAACTAATCACCCACGTCGTCAGTGGTACCGGTGGAGGTTAAAGTGACGTGCTCGCACTCCATCCAGCTGACGAGAGTTGAAGAAGGACAAGACCCGGGAGCGGTTGATCCAGTGGACTGGTGGACGGGGCATTCATCAGCTGGAAATAGATCGTAGGAAATCTTGTACCGGATTACTCTTCTTAGTGAATTTCCAGTGCTTCGACTGGAGAGTGGACGTAGATCAGTTGATCGAACCACTATAAAATATCCTTGTTATTTACTGCTTTCAGCATTTACTTACTGATTTAAAACCCAGCACCCAAGTGCTGGAGTATAACTGAAACCAGTTTATAACTGTGCAAACTCGACTCTAAAATTTTCTAAGTCCTGAGTCATCAGCTGACCAGCCAGTTGCCAGTCAGCTGAATACTCAGTTGCCAGTTGACTTACCAGCTGACAAGGTCCCAGTCAGCTGTGTAACCAGCAGAGTGCAAGAAACGAACTTACGTATTTTCCGCTGCCAAAGTATACCCTGATATTCGGGACCAACATAAGTAAATATGTGTAACAAAATTTTCATAAATGCTCATTTCCTCAATAAATTCATGATTATATTCGTACAGATTTCATTGTCATTTTCAATAATAAAAAAAAATTCTATTATATCATTTGTTACCACCATATCTGATTATCTGTATTAATTCACTTCAATATTATTATTATTTATTATTTTAGGAAGTTATTTTAGGCGGAAAAATAATATACTTGAGGTCTTGCTTTTAAGATAGTATAAACGGTGTTAATAGTTTTTCATATTAATCTCCAACCAAAAGCTTTATTTTGCCCTTTATAATAGAACTAGATATACATCTGTGTGTTGTACGAATTACATGTTTAATATCTTATATAATTATATTAAAATATAATTATAAAGTTATAAGCATATAGGAAGTGAATCTCATGTTAAAAGTTAATTTCTATTAAATATAAATGAATCTATATCATTCATTTAAAAAAATCAATGGTTGATTTTTTTTTAAAGATTTCTTGTTTTAAACATGATTTATAAAACAATTAAGCATGAAAAAATATTATGATTAATTTTTCAATCTTTTATGCTGAAATCTCAAACATTGATGTTATTACTAGGATTCGTTTCTATATAACACAATCTTTAATTTTAACACCAGATTATAATTCTAAACCCACACACACACAAATACACACACCAGAGGCGGATCCAGAAATTTATAATTGGGGATACAATATATAAATAAAATTAAAATGGGGTACATTATATAAAATAAATAAGAAAAAATATATAAATAATAATAAATAAATATAATTTAATAACAATAAAATAAAATTTTGGGGGTACTAATGTACCCCCATTTTACTACATACATTCGCCACTGACACACACACACATATATATAGGGAGCGGATCCGGTGAGAAAGGTCTTAATGTGAGAAAGTAAGAAAGATGTTTGATTGTGTTCATGAGGTTGCTTGATTGCAACGTTGCTTGGTTATGTTTTAGTTGTTGCTTGCTTATTTTGTTGCTTGATGTTGTTGCTTGTTTTAATATCAGCCATTGATTTTTTTAGATTTAATGGAGATGATTCATTCTTTTTTCTTACTGGGTAATTTTTTTTATATGATCTCTCCTCTATATATACATATATATGGGTTTAATAATGTAAGAATGAGTCTTAACGTGAGAAATGATAATAAATAAATTTTCCTTTATTTACCTACATTTTTTGTTCATTACTTGCATTGAACTCATTTTTATCATCTTACGTGCATTTTACCGTAAACTACTTCATTATACATTGTATAATACACATTATAAACTCAAAACGAACACAAATACTAAATTTTTTTACTTTAATACATCATAGATGAGATGAAACAAATTCACATAAAATGAAAGACAAGATTTACTAAAAATATGTTAAATACAATATTATCCTTAATTATCTAACAATGCATCGTATGGTTGTATTATATATTTTTATATTATACATCAAACTATATATATAAATTTGATAAAAACCAAAACAAATAGATAAAATACAATACTTTTTTAAAAATAAGAGTTTCTTTTACAAAATTAACCTATCAAGAAATTATATTTGTTTTATTAACTATTAATTCATTTCAATATTATTATTTTAATTATTTTAGGAAGTTTTTTTAGGCGGGAAAAATAATATGCTTGGGGTCTTGCTTTTAGGATAATATATAGATATATAGATATAGATATAGATATATGGTGTTGATAGTTTTTCATATTTTTGGTATTAATCTCAAACTAAAAACTTTAATTTTCCTTTTATAGGACTGAGCATTCGGTCGGTTCGGTTGAAAACCGACCGAAATGCTGAGAATCGAACAAACTGAACCCATTTTAAAATCGGCCGACAATCGAACCAACAATCCCTTCAACCGAACCGACAACCGAACCAAACAATTCGGTCCGATTTTGGTCGGTTCGATTCAAATAAAAAATACTGGAAAATTGCAGACTCGGGCGTGCCTGCAACCAACATTTTTGCTACAGTCATGTTGGGGCCTCGGGTGCGTCTACGGAGTGTGGCTGGCGTGGCTGCGTGCATGCTGTGGTCGAGCAGCAAGCAAGGGCTCGACCAGGGGTGCTGGGTGTTGGTGTGTTGTGGCTTGCCTGCGTGCGATGAACTTGGACGTGTGAGCAGAGTGCTTGTTGTCGTAGATGTGGCGATGCGCAGGTCGTCCTGTAGCAGGCCAGGAATGACGGGCTGATTGGCAACGGCTGGCGGTACCGTGCGGGAGTGGCCGAATGGGAGGGGGACTGGGGGAAGAGTTGCGGCGGGCATGTGGCTGGGGTAGAGAGGAATTTGGGAATTATGATTTAGGTTTTAATTTTTTAGATATAATCAATAATATTATATATATATATATATATATATATATATATATATATTAGTTTATATTTATTAAATTTAATTCGGTCAGTCGGTCGGTTCTTTTGGGTTCGAAATAAAGAACCGACAATCGACCAAAATTCATTTAGTTTTTCAAACGTTTAACCGAGAATCTAATCAATTTTTTCAAAACCGAACCAAACTGACCAAATTTCAATAGTTCGGTCGATTTTTTCTGCTTGGTTCGGTTTTTGCTCACCCCTATCCCTTTATAATAGAATATTGCATTTTGATTCATTTTACTATTTATTTAAATTTTCATTATCAATTTATTTTATTATATGTATTAATGTTTATTTTTATATTTTATTATTAGCTAAAATCTAAAATAATTTAGAGTAACATCAAATAAATATTTGTATAACAATTATGAATAAACTCTGATACAGTAATTAATTTATACAAAATTAACATTCAAAGTACATAGTTTTCGAAATTGGAAAATTTAATTATGGCTAAATTGCCTTTACCAGCAAAGCGTCTTTAGAAGAAGTTGGCTGACACATCTGTAGACACCAAAAAAATTCAAGACCAATTAAATCGCGCCACGTGGATTTAAGAAATTAAATATCAATTTATTTATATTTTAGGAATTTACTTAAATTAAATTCTTAAATTAAATAAATGGAAAATGATATTTAATATGTGGATGTTCTCGTCAAATGAGAAGTCGACACGTGTCAAGCTCACCAAGTGTGTGAAACGCATGATTACAACTCGACGGACCAATGAGATCGCGCCACCTAGCCCTAAATCTCTAATTTTTGTCTATAAATACAAGGCATAAATGAAGTGAAAAAGAACAACTTGGAGGGGTATAACTTGAAGAGCTCAAGGTTCAAAGAAGGACTTCTCTCAAAGTTCACGGCGTGTCTTCGAAGATTCAAGGCGTTCTTCATCAATTCGAAGGTGTTCTTCATCAACTCGAAGACGTTCTTCATCAATTCAAAGGTGTTCTTCATCAACTCGAAGGCGTTCTTCGTCAAAATCCACATAAAATCTAGTGTTTGATTCGGAATCAAGGCCTTTGGTCCCCGAATAACGTTATCAAACCATCAAGTCCTTGGAAAGGAAGATCGAAGATCAAGCCAAAGAAGATCCAAGATCGACATCTCCTAGAACATCATCAAATACGACGTTTGATTTGGAAATAAGGTGAAAACCCTCCAAATCAACGTTATAAACTTGAAGATCAAGAACTTTGAAGATCGAAGAGGCCAAATTCTCTTTGAAGACTTCGAAGATCGCTCGAACATCAAATTCGAAGAGGAGAATCAGAGGAGAAATAGCGATAGAACCTACAATTGTTGTTTGATCCAAATTAATTCGAATTGTATCCAACTTTTGTGTTTATTCATTTAAATACAAAAATTTGTGATTACAAATTTTGGCACGCCCAGTGGGACAGTCGCTACCTCTCATCTCTTCTCTTCCCCAAGTTTCACAACTCAAGAATGTCTCATACTTCTTCTGCAAGTAGTGTTGGAGTGAGTACAAGGGGTATGACCAAACGAGCAGTGGAAGCATCTAAATCCGCTACCGTTGAAGAAGAGGAATTGCACCTCGCTAACCAAAATGAGAAGGGTAATGACCTTTCATCACCCAACTCTCATTCAACGACACACTACTCACTTGAAGCTCCGGTGATGGTGATCAATGCTTCAACGATGGAAGAACAAGTTGCAAGTCTGAAGGAACTAGTCGAGGCTATGAGCAAGCAAATCCAAGAGCAAAATGCCGAGATTGCGAAGCTCCGAAAAGACAAAGGAGAAGCCATTCATGTGAACATTGAAGGAGATGAAGAAAATGGTGGCGCAGAGACATCCACAAAACCGCAAGCAAATGCCAAAGCAAACTCATCAGCTAAAGGTCTCCAAGTCTCTTCCGATGGTTTCATTCAAATCGATCAGCTCAAAGAATTCATTGAAGGAACCATGAAAACTAAGTTCGAAGGAAGCTTCAAATCATCACTGGCGTACTCAAAGTCGTATACCCAAAGGATCGACAATTTGAAGATGCCTGCGGGTTATCAACCGCCCAAGTTTCAACAGTTTGATGGTAAAGGCAACCCTAGACAACACATTGCCCACTTTGTCGAAACATGTAATAATGCTGGAACTTACGGAGATCATCTAGTCAAGCAATTTGTGCGCTCTCTCAAAGGGAATGCTTTTGATTGGTATACAGACTTGGAATCAAGCTCAATAGACAATTGGGGGCAACTCGAACATGATTTTCTCAACCGGTTCTACAGCACTAGGAGAACGGTCAGCATGGTGGAACTCACAAATACCCACCAATGGGATGAGGAGCCTGTCATTGACTACATTAATCGATGGAGAAATTTGTGCTTGAATTGTAGAGATCGTCTATCCGAAGCCTCTGCAATAGAAATGTGCATTCAAGGGATGAAATGGGTCTCCAATACATTCTAAAAGGAATCCAACCAAGGACCTTTTAAGATCTGGCAACTAGAGCTCATGACATGGAATTAAGCATGGAAGCGAGTGGGATGAAAGAACCACCGATCCAAGATTATCGCTGACTTAAAGAAAGAGAAGATCTCAAGAAAGGAGATAACCAAATCGACAAGAATCTAAAGAAAGAATCCATGATAGTAAATGTAGCATCTGCCAAGTTCCAAAGAAAGGGAAACTCTAATGAGAAATCAAACATTCCACAAGAAGGAATGCAAAGGAAGTTGACTTTAAGGGAGATGCAACAAAGAGAATATCCATTCTTGAATTCAAACGTCTCTGGAATCTTTGATGATTTGTTGAAGGCTAAACTCATTGAGCTCCCAGAAATGAAACGACCCGAAGAGGCAAACCGAACTGATGATCCAAAATATTGCAAGTACCACCGCTTGGTTGGACATCCCATCCAAAATTGCTTCATCTTCAAGGATAAAATTATGCAGTTGTCGCGACAAGGAAAATATCGCTTGAAGAAGATGATGCCACTACGAATCTCATCACGTCTGAGTTATGCAATATGACAAGTGAGGGGGCAAGCCAAGTGAGTGATCATCTTCATACAAAAGCATGTATGATTGTGGAGGATCATTCGTGTGCAATCACATTCGTTGACGATGAAGCTTCATCACACCATATCATCTTGAATGAAGAGGGTATCATTGAAGGCGAAGTCGCCAAATATGCTCTTTTGTGGCTTGAAGAAGGTGTTAAGGGTACCATCAAGTTCAATTTGGGTTGAATCATCATTACCCATTGAACAAATCATGTAAATATGAAAAAAAAAGAAAACAAAAATGAAAATGAAAAACAAAAATTAAAAAAAAAAAGGAGAAAAGGAAAAACCAAAAACAAAGGAAGAAAGAAAAGAAAACAAAAAAAAAAAAAAACGAGAAAAAGGAAAAAATCAAAAAAAAAAAAAAAAGAAGGAAAGAAAAAGAAAATAAAAAAAAAGAAAAATTATGTACATAAAAAAAAGAAAAAAAGAAAAAAAGAAAGCTCCTTGGCGCATGAGCCTAAACTGCACGTCACTCCTGGCCCGCATGAGTATAAACTGTGCACGGCACCTACCCACCAAAATCACAAATCAGTTCCTATGAACTACATTTTGACTTGATCCCTTCCAAGGGTACGTAGGCAGCTTAGTGTTCTCTAAGTTCAGTCATGATTCGAGTCTTATCTCGATCTCAATGCGATGCAAAAACGTGTATTCAAAAACGGAAAAAATGCAACACAAATTGGAGAAGTAACATAAAACAAGTGAATCATAAACATACAAGACTTGTTTGATGTCACATTCTGTTGATTGAAGTCTTCTCAGCAAAAACAATAAATAAATAAAATCGAAGTGGTCAGTTGATGAAGTTCAAATTTGTGCATCATTAAAAAAAAATTATTATCTCGTCCTTGAAATCGGAATAAGAGTTGAATGGATCTTCCCCATGAATATAGAAATCTCATATTCTTCACCGGATGAAAGAATTGAAGTGAATGAAGATTCTTTGGGTGACATTATATCATGTTCTTGATCTCACGGATTTCTTCTACTTATTGGACACACCCATTGCTGAATCCATGATGGAGTTATTGGAGTAAAACATGTCATTCCAGATACAAGGCCAACTCAACTATTCAAGGAAGAAGTCCAGCAATGCATGCCCAACGGTCTAAAAAATGGATCCAACAACTCAAGTCAAACAATCCATAAAAGAAAAGGCCCAACAATTGGAAATGAGGTTCGACCAAAAACAAAAAAGGAGAGGATGCCCATTTCTTAGAAAATAGCCTAAAGGCCGACAAAAGTAAGAAAGAAATCATTCATGCCATAACAACTTCAATTGAGATTAATTGGTTTTGGGCCAAACAGATTTGGTCCAGCCCACTCCGCATCATCGCCGACGGTCCCCGCTGCGAGATCTCTTCCCAGGGCGTCGCTGCTTTCACCGCTGCAGCTTTCCGCTAAGGTTGCACCACTGCAACTCGCCTTCACTGCCCACCTCTGTCCTGCTTCCACCACCTGCGACGGCAACGTCCCATGACTGCATTTATCACTCTCGCAGCCATCACGCCAAAACAAGCTGATCAGCTTCTCTGTTCCCAATCAGCTTTCCCCATGTCAGCTACTTCTGACAGCACACCATCGCCTTCTCTATTGTAATGCCAAGTGCAATAGCCACCAGGGGCTGCCCGTCATCTCCGCCGCCTCCCTAGACATTCTTGACTTCGTGCAAGGTTTCGTCAAGTCCTCTCCTTCAAAACTTCCATGGGTTCAGGCTCGGGCTCCGTATTAGATTGTAACAGAAAGTAGTTAAGTTAATCTTCTAGAATCTTGACTTTTGTGTTCTTCTAGAAGATAGGCAGTTGTAGAAGAGATCTAGATTCTTCTTCTGTTAGAAGCTATCATATAAAGTCTTGTAATCAGAATGTAAACATTTGAGTTGAATGAATGTTTTCAGTTTTCATCTTAATTTCTATTTCTCTCTCTATTCGAAGTAAACCCTAGTCTGCATGAAAGCATGCATGAAAGTTAACATGGTATCCTGAGCCATTATCGAGCTTCTCATCGTCTTCTTCCTCTCTCTTCTTTGTTCTGTGATCTGGTTTAATGGCTGCTTTGATCACACTTCCTGTTATTGCACTCAAGCTCACTAGAGCGAATTATAGTTACTGGAGGCCACAGGTGCTCTCCACAGCCCAAGCTTATGGACTCGATGGCTATCTCCTTGGTTATATTCCTGATCCGACGAAATTTGCGGCAACAACGTCATCTTCTTCGCCGGATTCTAAAGAAACTGTCGTTCAATTACCGGAATTGAATCCTGTTTACTTACAGTGGGTGAAGAATGATCAACTTCTTGTGAGTTGGTTACTTGCTTCAGTTTCAGAACAGATGCTAGGGCATGTTGTTCGATGCTCATCGGCGTTTGAAATATGGTCTGTGCTTGAGCAGTTATTTCAGAATAATTCCAAAGCACGAATTCTACAGTTGCGAAGCCAACTCCATGCGTTTAAGAAAGGATCGTTGTCTGTTGATGATTATATCGGCAAAATGAGAGAGATCGCTGATGATCTCGTTGCAACTGGACACGAAATTTCTGATGAAGAACTCATATTGTATATCCTTGAAGGTGTGGGTAGTGAATTTGATGCTGTGGTCGTCAATCTCACAGCGCGATCTGAGAAGTTTACTATTCGTGAAGTTCAATTTGCTCTTCATAATCATGAATTGCGAATACAGCAGAATCAATCTTCATTGCACAATTCCTCACCCGTTGCACATGTTGCGATGCAAAACTCTAACAACTATTAAAATAGAGGTGGATATCGTGGTGGTCGTTTCCGAGGCCGAGGTGGTGGTCGTTATGGACGATCGAAAGTTTTCTGTCAATTGTGTGGAAAAGCCAATCATGTGGCGTATAAATGTTTCAAGCGATTTGATACGAACTTTCAAGGTCCTGATAATTTCTCTGAACATGCTAATCAAGTTTTTATTGCAGCTCCTACTTCATTTCATGAGGATGCAGGCTCTGAGTGGGTGATTGACATTGGCGCAACCACTCATATTGCTGCAAATCTTAACAAGCTTCAAATCAAGGATGAGTATGCCGGTCTGGACTCTGTGACAGTGGGTAACGGTTCCACTCTTCCCATATCTCATGTTGGTAAGTCAATCATTCCTAGCTCCTCTCATGATAAATCTCTTCTTCTCAACCACATCCTTTACGTGCCAAACATAACCAAAAATCTGATAAGTATATCTCAGTTTACCAAAGATAACAATGTTATTATTGAGTTTCATCATTCCTTTTGCTTGATAAAGGACAAGCAGACAAGCCAGATTCTTCTCAGAGGTCAACTGAAAAATGGGTTGTACCAGCTCGACCTTCGACATCTTCGCAAACCAACTGATATGTGTTTTCTCACCACTAATTCTCCTCTACCTCCAGCCATGGTGTGGCATCACAGATTAGGTCATGCAAATCCCCAAGCTCTCAAAGAAGTTCTGAAGATGGATAGCGTACGTGTATCCCCTTCTGATATTCTCTTTTGTAACTCATGCTGTTTAGGAAAATTACATCAATTTCCTTTTCCTTCTCGTCCAAATAAAACATGTAAACCTTTTCAACTTGTCCATTCGGACGTGTGGGGACCTGCTTCTGTACCATCAAATGAGGGTTATAGATATTACATTCACTTAATTGATGACTTTTCACGGTTCACGTGGATTTTTCCCATGTCTCTTAAATCTGATGTTCGTTCTATCTGTGTTCATTTTTTCTCATTTGTTCAAACACAGTTTCACACCACTATACAAGCTATTCAGTCTGATTGCGGGTCCGAGTATAGATCGCTGCTTCCGTTCTTTCATGAGAAAGGTGTTGTTCTTCGAAACTCTTGTCCCTATACACATCCTCAAAATGACTTGGCTGAACGTAAACATCGCCATATAGTCGATATGGGTATGTCTTTGTTAGCCCAAGCTCAGATTCCTTTTAATTTTTGGTGGTATGCCTTTTCTACTGACGTATACTTAATTAACCGTCTTCCATCTCCGGTCATTCGTTCTCTGTCACCTTATCAGGTATTATTCAACTCCAAACCCGATTATAGTTTCCTTCGCTCATTTGGGTGTTCTTGTTTTCCCTATCTTCGTCCATATAATTCTACTAAACTACAATTTCGTAGTTCTCAGTGTATTTTTCTGGGATATAGTCATGTTCACAAAGGTTACAAATGCTTGAGCCCGTCGGGTAGAGTCTATGTTGCTAGAACTGTGGTGTTCAATGAGTCAGAATTTCCATATCCTAAACTCTTTCCATCTACTTCTGCACCTACTAGCAATATTCCACCTATCTTGTTTCCTATACAATCGCAATCTCCATTCTCATCTACAGCTGAAAGTACACGTGATGCCTCACCATGTGCTGACAACTTCTCACCATCACCTATACCAGAAACTTCGCCCATACCGGACTCCTCTCCAAGTACTGACTTACCTCACCATAATTCCTCTCCTGATACTATCTCACCTGCTACTACATCATCCCCATACTCAGACTCGACTCCTTCACAAATTTCTCCTGATATTCCCCTCCCTCAGCCGAATCTCCCCCCACTGAACCATCCCATGGTCACTCGGTCCAAGAACGACATATTCAAGCCTAAGAGTTTCATAGCTACTACAAGTGCTGAAGTTGAACCATGTAGTGATGAGCAGGCTCTCTCTCAGCCTGCGTGGAAAGATGCCATGCAACTTGAGTTTGATGCTTTAATGAGAAACAACACATGGTGTCTTGTACCGTTTGATTCTTCTATGAACTTGATTTCTAACAAGTGGGTTTACAGGATTAAAAGAAAGCCTGATGGGAGTGTGGATAGGTACAAAGCACGTTTAGTTGCTCGTGGCTTTGAACAAACTGCAGGTGTGGATTTCTTAGAGACGTTCAGCCCGGTGGTGAAGCCGACTACGGTTCGGCTAGTTCTTTCTCTAACCGTTTCTTTCAATTGGGATATACAGCATATCGACATCAACAATGCTTTTTTAAATGGCCATCTTAAAGAAACTATCTTCATGGAGCAGCCTACTGGCTTTGTTGATCAGCATCATCCTAAACATGTATGTAAACTTTTACGCTCGCTCTATGGGCTTCGGCAGGCACCAAGGGCTTGGTTTGAATGTCTTAAATCTTATTTGGTTAGTTGGGGACTACATCGTTCTACATTTGATCATTCTCTGTTCATTGGTGATAAGTCTGCTTCTACTTTGCTTGTTCTTGTTTATGTCGATGACATCTTAGTCACAGGTGGTGATAAGGAGCGGATCTCAGCTCTTATTTCAGATCTTGATAGAGAATTCTCGCTGAAAATGCTTGGGTCAGTCAGTTACTTTCTTGGGGTGGAGGTTTCTCGATCTGAAAGTGGTATTTTCTTGAATCAACAAAAATATGTTCGTGATCTCTTGCACCGGGCGAATATGTCGGATAGTAAGCCATGTGGATCACCTATGCAGCTCAGGTCGAAACTTCATCCTGATGATGGTCCCTTATTCTCTCAGCCGTCGCTTTACAGGAGTATTGTAGGGGCGTTGCAATATCTAACTTTGACGAGGCCGGATATTAACTATTCCGTCAACCGATTAAGCCAATTTCTTCAACATCCTACTGAAGTGCACTGGACTGCATGTAAGTGTGTGCTTAGGTATCTTACTGGTACGGTTTGTCATGGGCTGCTATTCAAACCTATTAGTGAGTTCTATCTCACCGGTTTTTGTGATGCGTCGTGGGCAAGTGATCCAGTCGATCGACGGTCTACAGGTGGATATTGTGTTCTACTTGGTTCAAATCTGATAGCATGGGCTTGTAAGAAGCAAACTGTGGTGGCTAGAAGTAGTGCAGAGTCTGAATATAGAGTACTCGCTGATTCAGTTGCTGAGCTTATTTGGTTGAAGTCCGTTTTTCAGGAGCTGGGCTTTTCTCTAGCTGCGTCGACCGTACTTTGGTGTGATAACCAGAGTGCTATTTCATTGGCGTCCAATCCGGTGTTTCATGCTCGAACGAAGCACATCGAGGCTGATGTTCATTTCGTGCAAGAGAGGATCGTAAGTAAAGATGTAGAGGTTCGTTATGTTCCTGCGGAAGATCAACTGGCTGATATTCTTACTAAACCGCTGAATGATTCACGCTTCCAGTCGTTATCTTCCAAACTTGGTCTTCTTTCTCCCCCATATTTGGTTTCTACCGGGGTGTATTAGATTGTAACAGAAAGTAGTTAAGTTAATCTTCTAGAATCTTGACTTTTGTGTTCTTCTAGAAGATAGGCAGTTGTAGAAGAGATCTAGATTCTTCTTCTGTTAGAAGCTATCATATAAAGTCTTGTAATCAGAATGTAAACATTTGAGTTGAATGAATGTTTTCAGTTTTCGTCTTAATTTCTATTTCTCTATTCGAAGTAAACCCTAGTCTGCATGAAAGCATGCATGAAAGTTAACACTCCGGCTCCAGCTTGTTCTCCAATCTTCTTCATGGATTCAAGCCTCCACAGGCCTCGTCATCTCCAGAAATCCACCGCCCGACGCAGATGGCATCTGTGCATCATCTCCCGCGATTCCATCTTCCAAATCTGCCTTGAGGACCCCAGTTCCGCCAGGGCTGCCCGTCATCTTTGCCGCAACATCACCTTCAGCCGTTTGTTTCCTTCATCATTCCGCACACAACAATGCCGAGGGGACGACTCTCGGATAAACGCTGCAGCTTATCGCCTCAACAATTCATCATAGCTCTATTACCCGAAGTCTGTCGGCTCCTCAGACATCGATCTATACTGCTGCACGTGATCTCCACCGCAGCGACATCGCTTCACTGGTCTGCTCCCTCTGCCACAGCTTCACCGGCGCAGGTCACTCTTCCTCGAGGAATGCGAGCTTCGCCTCCTCCCGTTCCACCGCCATAGCAGCGTCTTGACTCGCAAGTAGGCTCCAGATTCCTTCATCTGAAAACCGCCTAAATCCAGTCGTCTCCTAACCCGTCGCACCTCCGTCTGCGCGCAACAGCCAGATACCTCTGTCTCTGGAACTCCAAGCTGCACCGCTTCGCCCGATATCGTCTGCCGCTTTTCCCGCAGTCTGCACTGTTGCAACCACCTCAGACAACTCCGTCTCCGTCAACCGCTTCTGAAACCACCATTGTTGCAAACAACTTCAGTGAGCGGCATCTCGCTTCCACTTGCACATCTCCTTCTATCGTCACGCCATCTCTGGCCACGTGCTTGTCGGAATCTGGAACTACATCGCCTACTTCGCCGCAACTTCTCACCTCAACAGCTCATCAAAGCTCTGTCACCTGAAGTCTGCCAGCTCCTGGGCGTCGATCTCCACCACTGCAGCCACCTGCCGCACATGGTGTCCGCTGCCTCCGTCCCCATCGCATGGATCTCCGCCGCAGCAGCCTTGCATCGTTGGCCCGCCTCCGCCGTAGCCTCGCTGACTTGCTTCTGCCGTTAGTTGCCAAATCACTTGAACCTTCAGCGAGCAGGGCTGATTAAAATGATGGCACTAAGCCCCCTATTTATAGAGCTTAGGATCGTGAGAAGTGCCTGTTGTGGTATCAACTTTCGAGCTAGAAGATTCCAAGCCAAGAACTAACAAACAAAAATCGCTTCAGGCTTCCAGTCATATCAGCTGCGATTCTAACACAAGCATGGCTTCCAAGCCCTGTGCTCCGAGAAAGAACGGTGTTCATTTTGCTTAAGATAGAGAGCACATTAATGGATTGCAGAAGAGGAATTAATGCGCGTCGTTGGTTGTCCGGCCGAGGCTCTTGTCCTCGTGCTTAGGTGGGAGCATTTGGATAAGAACAAATAATTACAAGTAGCAAAAAAAAATAAAAAAAATTCTTGAGCATCCTCTTCGAATCAAGAAAGAGCTTTGGATGCTTGTCTTGGTGATTGAGTATTACACCAAAATAGGTTTGTGTGACGTCAAGCTTCAAGGTAGACGAACCGAGATTTGCAGGTTGGACACAATAGGGAAGAAACAAAATCGCATCCCGAGGTAAAAAGAGAGAAATCAATATTAAACGAAAGTGGGCTTGAAGCAACAATGCATTGGGCTGATTTAAGTATATTAGGATATTTACCCAAACTTAATTGGACCAAGAATAATAATTATTTTCTTAATTTTTGGCCCAGTGTCAATTGAAGATTATGTTAGCCCACATATATGCAAGCAAAAAATGGGGTGAAGTGGTTCGATTTAAAGAAATTCAAATTCATTCTTGGATAAAACCTCAAATCAAAATTCGAGTCAAATCTAAGAACTCCCTAGATAAGAGTATAAACTATCTAATAAATTCAAGTCAAAATCCAAGAACTCCTTGATACGAGTATAAACTATCTACAAGTCAAAATCAAGAACTCCTTAGATAAGAGTATAAACTATCTAATAAATACAAGTCAAAATCAAGAACTCCTTAGATAGGAGTATAAACTATCTAATAAATTCAAGTCAAAATCCAAGAACTCCTTGATACGAGTATAAACTATCTATAAGTCAAAATCAAGAACTCCTTAGATACGAGTATAAACTATTTAACAAATTCAAATCAAGTCCAAAAACTCTTTGATATGAGTATAAACTATCTACAAATTAAATTCAAGAACTCCTTGATATGAGTATAAACTATCTACAAATTAAATTCAAGAACTCCTTAGATATGAGTATAAACTATCGAAATGATTGAGACTCATCTCAACCGATTCAAATCGTTCAAAGACAAGTCTCAAGGGGGCAATTTGTAGACACAATTCACGACCAATTAAATCGCGCCACGTGGATTTAAGAAATTAAATATGAATTTATTTATATTTTAGGAATTTAGCGTTTGATTCGGAATCAAGGCCTTTGGTCCCCGAATAACGTTATCAAACCATCAAGTCCTTGGAAGGGAAGATCAAAGATCAAGCCAAAGAAGATCCAAGATCGACATCTCCTAGAACATCATCAAATACGACGTTTGATTTGGAAATAAGGTGAAAACCCTCCAAATCAACGTTATAAACTTGAAGATCAAGAACTTTGAAGATCGAAGAGGCCAAATTCTCTTTGAAGACTTCGAAGATCGCTCGAACATCAAATTCGAAGAGGAGAATCAGAGGAGAAATAGCGATAGAACCTACAATTGTTGTTTGATCCAAATTAATTCGAATTGTATCCAACTTTTTTGTTTATTCATTTAAATACAAAAATTTGTGATTACAACATCATCACCAACTAGTAATTTAC
Source organism: Plectranthus barbatus (assembly GCA_026898455.1). Taxonomy (NCBI): domain Eukaryota; kingdom Viridiplantae; phylum Streptophyta; class Magnoliopsida; order Lamiales; family Lamiaceae; genus Plectranthus; species Plectranthus barbatus. Next base: position 23,040 of record JAPKLW010003862.1, read on the forward strand.
TAGCAATGAGCAATCATACATCTTTTTCTAGCGTTGTTACTGACAAAAATAAAATTATTTATGTTAGAGCCATGTCCAGTGATCAGAAATGGTTGAAGGGTAAAAGGGGAATAGCAACAAATGCACCAGCATTTGTTGGTAATGTTAAATGTTGGTCTGCCAACAACCCCAAGCTGACCAAATAGCAAGCTGTAAGGAAACCAGCAAGACCTGGCAAATTGGTTGATCAACAGAATCCTGCTTATAGGATACAAACTAGCACAACCAGTTTGGCAAAGCAGTCAGCAAAGGTCGCACCAGCAAGGAGTGCACCAGCAAGGCATGCAATGAAGCCAACCATACACACCCCATGGTTACTTCTTTAACCAGAGACCTTTTTCTCATCCCCAAAATGAGAAAATGGTTCATCCAAGTAGGGGGAACATCTACTTGAGTCCCGATCCTAATCAGATTTCTTTTTCAAGGGCTAGGAAGGCTAACCAAAAATGGATGAAGATTCATTCCAAGGAAGCCAGATGGTTCACACACATGTCCGGAACTAGTGTTAGTGTTCCGAGGTCCAGCAAGGAAGCTTACTTCCAAGTAGACTACACACAAATGTGTACAACTCCAATCCTCCCATAAAAAATCCATGCATTATCTTACAAGGAAGAGGAAGGTTGTAGGGAAGAGCTCTGAGAAGCTTCCTACAACCAAAGTTAATTCGGATTTTCTGCAGGACCTGTTGATGATCGGGGACCTAAACTATAATTATTTTGTAGGATCAGATACATGCACATCAGCTTCAGAAGAAGGGGAATTTGTGGATCCTCGAAAGTGGATGCTCAGCTCGCATGACCAGCGAAAGAGATCTGCTGACATATCTAATAATGATCAAGGGACCACCGATTATGTTCAGTGATAATTCCAAAGGTTGAATCATTGGAAGGGGATGCGTGGAGCACAATGAAATCAGAATCAACAACGTAGCCCTAGTCACCAATTTGAAATACAATATGCTAAGTATCAATCAACTTAGTGAAAATGGTTTCGAAGTTTCCTTTGCCGAATCAAAATGTCAAATCAGAGACATAACTTCCAAGAAGATGAAGCTCAGAGGCATAAGGAAATGAGGTTTGTATGTGGTTGACTGGGCAAGCGGTCAATCAAACTCAGAGCTTGCCAACTTGGAAAACAGACCAAAGCATCCTTCAAGAGCAAAGCAGTTGTAGCAAACACACAGTGCGTACTGGAGCTTCTTCACATAGACTTGTTTGGTCTTGTGACCCCTCCTACTATTGCCAGCAGAAGGTATTCGCTAGTAGTCGTGGATGACTACTTGAGGTACACTTGGATGGAGCTGTTGAAGACGAAGGATGAACTGAAGTTGATAATGTCGGAACTAGTGATGCGGACTCAGAATGAGAAAGGAGTTACTGTATGGCGTATTAGATCGGATAATGGGACCGAGTTCTGCAACGGGCCACTAATAAACTTTTGTGCAGAGATTGGAATTGACAATAAGAAGTCAGCTCAAAGAACTCCACAACAGAATGTAAGAACAAACCAATCAAGAAAGCAGTGAGGACGATGATCGCCGAAGCTAACCTGAATGAAAGATATTGGGGTGAAGCAGTCATCACTGCGTGCTATACTCAAAATATGAGTGGTCTCAGTGCCCGACTAAACAAGACTTCTTACGAAGTCTACTATGGTTGTAAGCCTACTTTAGCTCATCTTCGTGCTTTCAATTCTCCATGTTATATTCACACCAACAATAGTCGGAAATTAAATAACTTTTCTACCAAAGCTGATGAAGGTGTGTTCCTTGGATGTGGACGCCCTTCTCACCAGGCTTACAGGATACTCAACAAGAAGACCGAGAGTGTGGAAGTAACATGCCATGTTATTTTTTATACGGCTGTGCGCAGGACTATGAAAGAGCTGGCACAAGATATTCATAAGATCAATGATGTCAATGGATAGTTGGGAATTAATGTTCCTCATCCTAAATCAACCGTTCAAGACTAGATCAATATGTGATAAGTCTTGTCAACCAACAGCCTCGGTTGTTCCACAGACAACTGAGAGGGCCGCTGATGGTAATGAACTTACTGAGGCATTTGATTCCATTTTCCTACTCGAGAGCACTAATCAAGGGAAAATCCTACCTGGAAGAATATATCTTGAAGACGAAGATGTTAGATAAGTTCTTCTCGAGATAGAGGAGCTGATGGCTGATGAAGACCTAGCTGGCGAGTTAGGAGCTGGTGAGTCAGACGCTAGAAACAATGACATTGGAGCTGGTGGAGAACTAGCAGCTGGTAGATGAGCTGGAGAGTTGCTAAAAAGAGAAGGAGTATCAGTAGCCATGGAGCCAGCAAATTCAGAACCAGCAACAAGTGTGCCAGCAGAAAGAGGAATGCCAACATCAGCAAAAAGAACTACTTTTAGGAAAGAAGCATTCCTAACGATTTGTAACGCCCCTCGTAAATTTAAATGTATTTATCGAATTTCCGACATTTATTTTTGTCATCGAATTTAATTCGAAGCTTTGCGATTGATTTGAATTGGAAACTCATCTTTTGGGCATTTATTTGATTGCCAATCTCATTCCAAGAAGGGTAATTAAATATTAAATTAATAATTAGCCTCAAAAATTTATTAGATGACTCGACATTTTAGTATCGGGATAATATTGATCGATAAATATTCGTGAGTAAACAAAATATTACGGTCTCCCGTGCAATGACGCGAGGAGATGTGGAGTTGACGTGAGGTGATGTTAAAGTGACCGATGTGACAAGCGAATGACAACCACTTTAACCTTTTTGACTTTCGGTAATTCCGAAATTACCCTCGCCTCCCTTCTATAAATAGAAAGCTTCATTCATAAGTTAACACTTTTCACTCTCTCTCAAAATTTACCAAGAGAATTCCGGCGAGATTTCCGGCGACATTCCGGCGAGCTCCGACGAAGCTCCGGCGAAGGGTATTCAAGGTAAAGATATACCTTTTCGGAACCCTCTCTTCGTTTCCTTTCCGTTTCCAACACCCTTTCTTTTGTTTCTCCATGTTTAGAAGTTGAGATCGAGTAAAGATAGTGTTGATCAAGCTCACGAAGCTCTACGAACGTCCTAGAGGTATAGATCGAACCTCCCTCTAGCTATTTTGACGATTTAAGCATGTTGTGATTTTTGCCCTAGTTGATAAATGTTATGATCTAGGCTTGATATTGAGTTTATGAGTATGTATGCATGTTTAGCATGTTATATTATGAGCCTAGAAACAATATATCGACCTAGGAATCGATTTGTGTTGATTTTGGAGCATTTTTGGTATATTTGTCCAATATGGTAATATTGCGGTTAAATCTCGATTCCAACATGTTTTGATAGTTTAAATCATGTCTAGACTCATTATACTTGTTAGGAAACCATTTGGTGTTGTTAGAAATCGATTGGACGAACCCGGATAATCGTTTGAGCCAAGAACAAGAATTTCTGCCAAAAGGCATGTTAGCCTCTGTTTCGGCTGATATAGGCTTCATCTTGGTCGAGATGGCCATATCGGGCAAGATAGAGTCATCTCGGTCGATATGTCCATATCGGTCGAGATGAACTTCATCCCGGTCGAGACGACCAATTCCATTTCATTTCGGTCGATTTGAATTCATTTCGGTCGATTTCATTTCCATCTCGGTCGATATGCTCATATCGGTCGAGATGAATCTCGTCTCGGTCGATATGCTCATATCGGTCAAGATACATTTCATTTCGGTCGACGCACCCATCTCGGTCGAGATGCATTCCATCTTGGGCGAGACAGAGTGAAATTTTCCACATGTTGTTCTTTCTTCGGCCGATTCGATTTATCTTTCATATCTTTCAATACCCTTCATACCAATCAACTCAAATAACATTTCCTTGAATTCTAAATCCTTCATTCAATTAATTCAAATCCAAATTTGATTTCGTTCGATATTTCTTGTATCAATTAACGAAGAAATGTTATCTTCCATAATTTCTCCGCGAATCTTTTCAATTTGATTTGTTTGACTGAGCTCTTATACTCGAGCTTCCTTTGAAGCCTATCAAACTTGTTGAACCTTAACCTTTGAAATCTTAATCCGATCTTTATCTAAGATCGAGAATTTCCTCGATTATCTCGTTGAAACAACTTGATGAGTTCTTATACTCTCAAGCAATGTACGATGATTCATAACGAATATGAAACTTCTTTCAATCTTAAACTCTTGAAAGTGTATAGTCACTTGACGAAGTCATTTGTTTTGATCAATCAAATCGAACTATTATTCATGCTTCTCGAATTAATGCTCGATATTGAATCACGAGCTATTGAATTAATGTTTGACTACCTTGTCCGTCAAACTAAATTGACAAAGTCATTCTTCTATATCCTTATCCGATGGCTCAAACGTGAGAAGTCCAAGATCGATTAAGAGTCTAGAATTATTTGATGAGTTAGATTTTAAATAAATCTATTATTCCTTGAGGATTTACTCGTAATCCTTATGTGATAGGGAAAGGGAAGGAGAAGATCGATATCTAGATCAACCAATTGCATAACCGCACCTACTCAAGGTGGGCTTTCTTTACCCCTATATAGTGGGCCAAATTAAAAATATAAAAAAAAAATGTTTTCTTTTCAAAGCATATCAAGCATGAAATGAAATGTTTTTGTTTTAAACTGCGTTGTCATTGCCTACTGTTTTATGTTTGCTATCTGTCCTCTCAGTGGGGGAACCCCACTCAGAGAAGAACATCAAACGTATTCAACGTGGATGTTGACTCCGCGTATTGCGAGTCTTATCGATCGTACCCAGGTAGTGAAAGAGATACCTCGGGTTAGTGCACTATGATGCTGACATGCTAGGGGTCATGCCCTACTCGGACTAGCATCGTGACTGTGGTAGGTGGCCACCTCCCAGTCACATAATCATTTGCAGATAGTTTAACTAGTAAAAAGGAGCATGCTCATTCATGAAATGTTTTGGTGCAATGGGAGGATTTCAAACTTAAAACCCCATGTGCGACCCGATTAAAAAGGCATGACAAACTTATATGTATGTATGTTTTCAGGCTTGTGTTCACTAAGTACAATTTGTACTTAGCCCCTCGCATTATTTCTAAAATGCGCAGGTTAAAAGAAGCTTTTGGAGCAAGAGTACGAGGTAGCAGAGGAGTGGAGTTGAAGATTCTTTTTGTAATAGTTAGATGCGGAAGTGTGTATCTTCATATACATACTTCCTTTATAACTTTCCGCTGCTAAACTCAATGTCTTTTGATTAGACTTTTATTAACATTAATTCTGTTAAAACTCTGATATTCGATCCACTCAAGAAGCTACGATCCCTTCTTGAGGAGGCACACCTCTTATATCTTTTGCTTAACTTGGGACAAGTGTGATGATTCTCTCTTACTTGCTTGGACTATTCTTGTTAATTGATATCCCAAGTGCAAGTCTCGTACCCGATGTGCCTCACTTCTTTGAATATTGCCATATTATTAAATCGGGGCGTGACAAAGTGGTATCAAAGCCAGGCTTGAAAATTTTTCTTTTCGCTCTGAACCGAGGTCCTCCTTATTTCGAGGCCTCCACTTAGTTAATGAGTCGAAAGTGTCCTTACCAGCTCCAGCTCCTGCACTCGTACTCGGTGCCGCATCAAGAAAAAAATGAATCTTGCATAAACCATTGCATTAAAGTTTAAAGCGCAATTCTTCTTTTGAAATATGAAAGTTTTATGCATACATTGTTGCATCTCTTTTATCAAAGTTCATGGAGAGTTCCAATGCATAAATAGTTGCATCCTAATTATCAAAGGTTTTTAGTGCATAAATTGTTGCATTTTCATGAAAGTTTTCCATATGCATTACGGATGCTGTAATTGTAAAGACCTTATTAGAGAACTTAGATGCTTTTAGGGAGCATGTGTTAGTTTACCTTCGCGATAGACTTAGAACAAGCATGTACTAAGATAGGATTCTTATGCGCCGTAGCCGAACCTAGAATTATTACCTTATAATTGCGTTACTTTCGCTACGTAATTTACGCAAGCTATTAGTAATCTGACGACCACCTGATTCTTGACTTTACCTATTCGCAGATGGCTCGACGCAAGTTCACCCACCGTAAACCGTTACCAAGCAACGCCTCAGGAGAAAGAAGGGTCAGTTACTTCCGGAGCTACCGAATCTGCCAAGGAGACTCCCTGAGCCGCTTCCTATCTGACTTCTACAAGTTCTGGATGGACGCTCATCCACATGGAGTGACTAAGACCGAGGGACTGCGCCGCCTGGCCGAACTGATGCCCCCTCAATAGAAACCATGGGTCCAGGCCAATGTTGTGAACTATTCGGATGACTCCCCTGCTGATGAGTCCGATTTGGAGGGATTCATTACTCTCATCCGCCGTCAGCGAGCCACCTTCCAGAATCCACCCCAACCCCACGATGTCGAAGCGGGATCTTCCCAAGCTAGGAACTTTGTGTCTGACAGCGAGTCTGAGGAAGACCCCGAAGAAGATTCCTCCTACGGTCCCAGTGACGCAGAGCTAGACGCCAGCCACTATCCTGCCTATCCCGACGAGGGTGACTCCGACGATTCTCAGAATCCCGATTTGGATCGCCCTATACCGGCCGCGTGGAGACAGGAGATGCGGGACAGACTTGGAGACCAATACCTCGACCCCGAGGGGGATGAAGAAGAGTCCGATGAAGCTGAGGACGAGGAAGATGAGGAGGATCCGGAAGAGGATGAAGAGGAAGAAGAGGAAGAGGGTGATGAAGAAGAAAATGGTCAAGAGGCGGGAGACGAGCAGAACATGGCTGAGGAAGGAAATAACGGGCAAGTCCCGATGGCTTTCGATTGGGTGGCAGATAACTGGCCACAGCAGTGGCAACAGGAATGGGGTGACGAACCCTGGAACGTTGATGAAGAAGAAGACCCCGAGGAACTTCCTACTTCCCCAGAGATCATTGACTGCTCCGACGATGGGATGTTCGACTCGTCGGATGATGATTACTGATTGCCAGCCTTGCCTGGACTATTAGATGCATATATGTGATAACTAACCGTTGTAACTGTAGGATGTATGATTGTAGGGTACCTTGTTGGACCCATTGCTAATTTTTCGGATGTAAGCAATGTAATCATAATTAGGATGCCTCCCATGGGAGAAGACGATTGCTGTAACTTTGGTAGCGAGAAGCCGATTTTCAAGCGCGGCAACCCCAAGATTTCTAATGGAAATGCTACCGCCCACTTTCCGGGCATTTCGGATTTATATATCATGTTGTTATGTCTAAATGTTTTCCATCTTAGTATCGAATTTTCTTATCCTTATGGCGAATTGTGTACATGGGCCCATGCCAAATATTGTAGGGAATACTGTCCCTTAAAAGACTGTTAACCCTAAATTGTGGGATAACCTACCTTGTTAATTTGTATCTGTCAATTGTTGTTGTTTCTTATCGCAATCCTTAAAGGGATTTTTTTTTCGATACACATTGTGCGTATTTAGGGTCCTGAATACCCTTTTAACGACTATTTACTTGCAGGATGCCACCTAGAGAAGCCCCTGCTAGAGGCCGAGACCGAGGACGAGGCCGAGGCCGAAGACGAGGACGAGGCCGTGGAAGAGGCCAACCTCAAGTGAACCCAGAGGGACTAAATCCGAACCAAGGCGAAGTTCCCCAACAAGAGCAAAATTGGGAATACCATAACGAGGAGATGCAACCACCACCCGCCGAGCCTAGAAGAATCGGGGAGATCTTTACCCGACAGAATCCGCCGCTGCTAGATGGAACCGAAGATCCACCTAAAGCTGAAACATGGATAAAGTCCATGGAAAGGATCTTCCGAATACTTGACTGCACTGACAGAGAGAAGGTCCAGTGCATTTCGTTCCAACTGACTGACGAAGCCGAACATTGGTGGGATACTTATGTGAAGACGCTCACTCCTGAGCAGGAAGATGCCCTAACTTGGGATCAATTTAAGGCAGAATTTTACACCAAGTACATCCCTCTGACGTACCGAGTCCAGAAATAAGCAGAATTTCACCGCCTTGTGCAAGGAGATATGTCTGTTACAGAATATGACCGAATGTTCAATAGCCTGTCGAAGTATGCTCCAGACGCGGTGAACACCGAGCAGAAGAAGGCGCTTCAATTCATGTCCGGATTGAAAACAGACATCCAAGCTTCTCTTGCTTGCTTAACTGGGCTAGATTATACCGACGCACTTCAGCGAGCCTTGAACATCGAAGCAGCATTGAGAAATGGACTGCGAGCTGCTCTCTTGGCCAACAAACCCGAGCAACCTACTGGATCAGGAACAAAGAGAAAGCAGGATGATGTTGCACAGACCCCGACAACTGGACAGAGGAGAAACTGGCAGGGCAGCCAAAATTTCCGCAACAATCAAGCTGATAATCAGAGGAATTTCCAGAACCAATGGAACAACCGCCAAGGAAACTTTGCTGTCAAACGCTGCAACCGCTGTGGAAGAGACCACCCGGGAGAATGCGCTGCACTTCGTGCCAACTGCTACAACTGCGGGAAGATGGGACACTATTCGTCACAGTGTCGCCAAGGCAACAATCGCCAGGATTTCCGGAATCAGCGCCAAGGCAACTAAGGCAATACTCAACTGCGAGCATTGCAAGGCCAGCAGAAACCGAAGAACAACCGCAACCGTGCTATTCAAGCCAGGCCGATTCAACAAGTGCCTCCGCAGCCACAACCGCAACAGCAACCGCCGCAGCAGCAGAATCAACATCAGCCAGCTCAGCAGCCAGCACGTCAAGGAAGAGCCTACGCTCTCGAACAGCCAAAGGAAAAGGAAGATCAGGGAAACCTGACAGGTATGGGACTAGTAAACCAGTCACCGATCATTGTGCTTTTTGACACTGGCGCATCGCATTCATTCATATCTGAAGACTGTGTCCAGAACCTAGGGCTTAGTACCGAGAGAACTAAGAACGATTTGTGTGTAATCACCCCGACCGGTGGATCAACTCTCTCAAACTTTATCTGCCCGACCCTAGAAATCTCTTTTGGAACATGCATATTAAGAGCCAAAGATTTAAACGTCCTACAAATGAAAGATGTAGACGTGATTCTAGGAATGGACTGGTTGGAAGAAAACCAAGCTACCATTCAGTGCAAGGACAGGATCGTGTCTTTTGAGCAAGCTGGAAGAGAACCAGTGTATTTGCATAGAGTTCGGAAAGGAACAAGGATTCCCCTAATCTCTGCCATGCAAGCATACAGATTGGCCAGTATAAAGGATAGTCAAGCTTTCCTTGTGTATCTCAATGAGGATACCAAGAAGGACGTTACTGTCAAGGATGTAGATATCGTAAGGGAATTCGAAGATGTTTTTCCCGATGAGCTACCTGGATTGCCGCCAGATAGGCAACTAGAATTTGTTATTGACCTTGAACCAGGTGCAGCTCCTATCTCAAAAGCTCCGTATAGAATGGCCCCCAAGGAACTACAAGAGTTGAAGATGCAATTGCAAGAATTGCTAGATTTGGGATTCATCCGACCCAGTGCATCGCCTTGGGGAGCGCCTGTTCTTTTTGTGTAGAAGAAAGATGGATCTATGCGCATGTGCATTGATTACCGCGAGTTGAACAAACTCACCTTGAAGAATAAGTATCCACTCCCGAGAATTTATGATCTCTTTGATCAACTTAAGGGAGCAAAGGTCTTTTCGAAGATTGACCTAAGGTCCGGATACCACCAGCTCAAGATCCGTTCAACGGATATTCCCAAGACCGCATTCAGAACAAGATATGGCCACTATGAGTTTGTAGTGATGCCTTTTGGATTGACAAACACACCAGCAGTATTCATGGATCTTATGAATCGTGTGTTTCATTCATATCTAGATAATTTTGTCCTAGTTTTCATAGATGACATCCTTGTCTACTCGAAGAGTGAAGAGGAACATCGAGAACATCTGAGAACAGTCTTGAGAACCCTGCGAAAGGAGAGACTGTACGCCAAATTCAGCAAATGTGAATTTTGGTTAAAGGAAGTAATGTTCCTAGGACACATAGTATCCGCTGAAGGAATTAAAGTGGACCCAGCTAAGATACAAGCTGTAAAGGAGTGGGAAGCTCCTAAAAACCCGAACGAAGTTCGAAGTTTTCTTGGACTGGCAGGATATTATCGCAGATTTATTGAGGGATTTTCCAAAATTGCCAGACCAATGACGCAACTTCTGAGGAAAGAAATTAAGTATACCTGGACTGAAGAGTGCGAAGCGAGTTTCCAATGCTTGAAAGAACTCTTAACCACTGCCCCAGTCTTGGCAGTACCAGAAGCAGATAAAGATTATGAGCTGTATACTGATGCCTCCAAGAATGGTCTAGGTTGTGTATTGATGCAAGAAGGCAAAGTGATTGCATATGCATCACGTCAATTGAGGACGCATGAATTGAACTACCCAACCCATGATCTGGAACTAGCAGCCATTGTGCATGCACTGAAGATTTGGAGACACCATCTCTATGGAGCTAGATGTGCAATCTTCACTGACCACAAGAGCCTCAAATATTTCTTTGAGCAAAAAGATCTGAATATGAGGCAAAGAAGATGGTTAGAACTAGTGAAGGACTACGACTTGATCATTAATTATCATCCAGGAAAAGCTAATTCAGTAGCCGATGCGTTGAGCAGAAAGTCTCCAGCCAAAGCTTGTGTTGTGATAACACAAAGGGATGAATTGATCAAGGATTTTGAAAAGTTGAATCTCGAAGTAGTTCCACCACCAGAAACGGTGAGTACAAGAATAGCAGCCTTATTGGCAAGTCCTGATCTAAGGACGAGAATTGTGGAAGCGCAAAGGAAGGATGAAGGTTTGGAGAAGATACGACTTCAGATTCGTGAGAAGAAAGCCGCAAACTTCCAAGAAGCTTCCGATAATGCCATAATGTACGACGGAAGATTATGTGTGCCAAAGGTTGATGATTTGA
>JAPKLW010003863.1:5743-34006 GCA_026898455.1 Plectranthus barbatus
TTTTTTTATATAGTTAACATGTAATTTTAATTTTTCCCTTCAAATTGTCCAAATCACTTTCCATACGTAGAACATGAAGTCTTTGTACCATTTAATTGTTATGTTTCGTAAACGAATAAAATTTGAATTATTGAAAAAATAACAATTACAATAATTATAATAATAAGCATAATGACTAAATTGACCTTCCTCGACCGCGTCTTGACGACGACTGCACTAGCTAATAGAAAACGACAACATGATTCTTTTATTTTGTACACATACATGTTTATTTGAAACCCAAAAAAAAAAAAAAAGTTTAAACAAAATTCCAAATATTGACCAAAATGTAACCCTAAAGTCAAGCACGAGGCTTACCTTTGGCGAAATTTCATTTATTCACCCCTCACTGCAATTATATTTTACTCCACTAATTCAAATTAATAATAATATAAATATGGTTTAATCAAATCAATCCATCTCCAGTTCATGAAAATTGTTTATTATTTCGTCACCACTTGGACTTTTTAATAACATAGTGTTTTTAGGGTTCGTATGATTGATCTCAAAAACTTGAGTTGGTCTTCTGAGAAACGGTCTCACTATTTTTTTTTTATTGTGAGACGGACATTAATTTACATGTGATAATATTTGAAAATGGCCACTTTTCTTATATAAAAATCATAAATAGCAACCACTATATATATGTGCAATGTTTAGCTAAAATGATGTAAACTACCACAAATATCCCCAATCATTACTATAATAATTTAATTGTTATTAGTTAATTATTCAAATTAGTAATTAAAACATATTTACCTAATTTGGTTTTATATTAACGTCAGTTATTATTTTACATTAATAAATAACATATTATTTAATTTATTGAATGGTGTTTGGTGTTTAAATTGAGAGATTGAATATTATTGTACTGATTTGTGAGAGTGAATTTGTCACTTCATTTATAGGATTTAATAAACTATTTAAGTGCAAGATTTTATGACATAAGCAATAATTATAAAATTAAATGATGAAATTTGAATTTAATTGTTGTTGTTTGTGAGATTACGATTTTTCTATCGATTATTTACGAGTTAATACCATTTGCGACAACTTATAAAAATAGTTTGATGAAATAAATGTTGGGTATCAGGCCTTGCTCGTCTGTTTCCGGCCTGTTACTTCGCCCGGACCTCGACCTAACCCTGACTGGGCTAGGGTTCCTCTTCGGACTAGGTCCGATCTTGAAGCTTCGACCGCCTTCTGACCTCCTCCGACTGGATCTCCGATCTAAGGTACCTCTTCGCCACCCAAGAACTCGAAGGGACAAGATTAAGGCTCAGAACTCACCTCCTGTGAGTTCTAGCCATCCAACGGCCGAAAGGGAGAAAGATTAGGTTGCCGAGGGTCGGGATCTCACTAATCTCACAAAGGCTCACCGGAAAACCCCTCAGATCACACACAAAGGAAGAGAGAAGGGAGAGCGAATATCGTAGAGAGAGAGAGAGCGGCGCACAGATTAGGGTTAGGTTTCAGGATGAACAAACAAACCGGGTCACCCCCCTTATATAGTAGGGTAGAAGAAACCGCCCCAACTAACAACCCGAAAACCGCCAAACCCGAACCAACAAGGCTAGCCCACAATCCATAAACCCAACCAGAAATAATGGGCTCGGAGATAGGAAGGGCAAAACAAATAAGAGGCCCAACAAGAACCCAAACCAAAGGCCATCCTATTAACAATAAACAAATTAAATATAGAATATATTAATCAAATTGTTTGTGAACAATTGTAATTGTGTTTGGATCTTTAGCAAATTAATTTTATTAATTTTGACAGTATTTGCACTTTATTTGATTCATTTTGGTAGATGGGAATCCAAATTGAAAAACTTACCATTATTAATGAAAAAGAGGGGTAATTTTAAAAATTGGGCATTATTTGAATGTGTACATAAAAATGGCTATTTAAAGTTTTAATATAGTGAAATAGGCTATTTAAGGTTTCCACTCTTAATACATCATTTCATTTTTAAGAATTACATTATTTGCGTCCGACGAAATTAGTCCCATTTGCCATTTTGGTCCGTCCCATCTATTAGTCTCATTTCCTAAAATGGCAAATTTTTTTTACACTCATCAATAAAATATTAATTCCACTACACTCACTAATATTGGTTATCGTGCCAAAAACAAATGAGACTAATTACATGGGACGGAGGGAGTACATTATTTGCAACAAAGAAATACATCATTTGCAATTAAGAAACACATTATTTCATTAAATTCGTTTCACAATAAAAATTGTGAGACATCATTTGCAATAAAGAAACACATCATTTCATTAAATTCGTCTCACAATAAAAATGATGAGACTGTCTCATATGAGAATTTGCACACAAATTTTTATTCGAAAGTTTTTATGTATGAATTGAGATGTATTCTAAGAAGTCATTTGTTTATGGTAAGAATTCGAAGGAGGTTATTTGGTGAATCTTATTTTGTGACACGGATGTGATTGATTGATTATTTTCTTTATAATTCAAGAATCGGCTATTTATTAGAAATTACTTGTGGGCAAAAATAGTAAAAGTAATTGAATGATTTTAATGATAATTGACTATTAGTGAAAGAAATGGACTGATTAATAATGAGTCTCACGAAAGACCTTCTCTTAGTTTATTTAATGATTAGTAATCGAACAGCACAAAACAAAACTTCCTATATCACAAACCCAACATTAAATGTTGAGTAATATTATCAATTTTAAAATAATAATTAAGTTGAAATTAATTGTATCAATATGCGTTAATTAATGAAAATAAATAAAAAAGGTACGATCAATCATTTTCTCACGTCGGGTTCTGCAAGCCACGAATTATCAGGCCGGGCGTAGTAATTTCGTTGTGATTGTTTTCATGTCTGTGGTTTGAGAAAATTAGCATGTAATTAAATTTAACATTAATTACGACATGCTTATTAATTTGATTATTGTCAGGTTACCAAACCCTTGGACTAATTACAAACTCACATATCATGCGTATGAATTTGAGAAATTAGTAAAAGTCTTAATTATTTACTATTATAAATACATTTCAAATATAGCCAAAACTACAATTTTATGCATTGGAATCAGTTAAAATTTGATTTGAAAGCAAGTTTTTTGACATTTATGTCAAATCTGTTACTTAAATTCAGTTTTTAACAAATTTAATAGAGAAATGTGCATTAATATGAATGAATGGAGATAAAAAAAAACTAAAATTTGATCAAATAAATTATTTGGAATGATTTTTATTTTTAATTTTTTTTAGATCTTGGTCGTTCCCGGTTCACACTCAATCACTCTCGGATCGCTCCCAAATTGATTTTTATTTATATATATATTTTTTAAAAAAATTTTAGACCCAGGTTGCACCTGGGTCGCACTCGGGTCGCACCCAGTGGCTACCAGGTCGCTTCCAAGTTTACCAGAATTTTTATAATTTTTTTAAAATTTTTTTAGACCCAAATCGCACCCGGGTCGCACTCGGGGTCGCACCCAGTCGCTCCCGGGTCGCACTTGGGGTCGCAACCGAGTCGCATCCGGTCTCACTCGCACTCAGAGACTCTCTCTCACACACTGACACACATTCTCTCTCACACTCCACATATTATCTCACACACACTCTCTCACACACACTCACATTATCTCACATACACTCACATTCTCTCTCATATTTAATATTTTTCTTATTAATTATATTATTTTAATAAATGAAATTATATTAAATATAAAAAAGTACTGACACATGTACTTTTTGGCTATTTTTGAGATGAATTGATAAGAGTAGCTAAAATTGATATGTGTATAAGCCAAAGTGGCTATTTCAAAATTTCTCTCTTAGTAAAAACTAACATTAATTTGCTATTTTACAACAACAAGAGTAAATAGTTAGGGTTACAGACAGACAGACTGCAATCTGATATATCGACTTACTTCTAAGTTTACATCCCACATCGTTTAAACAGTCAAAACCATCTTCCTTAAATAATTATATGATCACTACGAAATTAAATTCCGACTAAATTAAGTTTTAATTCACCGGAACATAAACTGCATTTTGGTCGGATCTCCAGCAAAGTCGCTGATTTTTTTATTTTTTATTTACTTCAAATCAGCGACATGATGAGTAGGGCGACGGTCGAATGCTCGAAGGCTCCCCGACACCACATAAACTCGACACACAGACATCTCGTGCCTCAACTGCAAATAACAAATTAATCATCAATTTATGGATTGGAAACAGGCCAATCATGGTTTTCGTGTTTTAGAAAGAAACAAAAAAAAAAAAAATGGTGATCGAATGCGAGGAGGTTTATATATATATATATTACCATGGGCATGGAAGTGTTCAAATCTTCTTTAATGGCCCTATACTCATTCATCTTCCACTTAGTTTTCCTCCCAGTGGGAGCCTTCCCTTTGTAAAAAACCATGCTCTTCTTCACCCCGATCACCTTATTCTCCGACGAGTAGACGTGACTGGGCGACCCCGTGGCCTTCCAGTAGCCGGAGGCGGTGGTACGGCTCGGCCTCCCGCCGCGCACTTCACGCTCCTGCTGCGGCATGAAGAAGAACCACTGCTCCGTGTCCCCGCGGCAAAGCTCTCCGCAGCGCCCTACAATTAATTAAATGCAACATAAACATAAACATATACTATATGTATGTATGTCTGAACGTGTGTTGATAACGATCGATGTGGGCATACTGGGGAGGTGCCATGGATCAAGCTGGTAAATGTCGAGCATGGGGATGACGCGACTGATGGAGGTGACGGTATCAGTGTGTTGGAGGAGCTGGTTGTGGAGGTAGAATGAAATGAGCTCCTCCTCCGTGGGGAAAAACCGGAACCCCGTGGGCATTTCTTCCATTTGGTTGTTGTTGGGAATGGATTGAGAATTGAGATGGGATTAAAATGGAGGAGTTTTTCCGTGTTCAAGGGGCGATAATGACAGCACCACGCGGTGGAGGGGGAAAACAAAGCTATGCTAATTAATTAAGTTAAGTTTGTCCAATCATCTCCTTTTCTTTTTCTGTCATTAATATTTTGTAATCCCAATTCCTAAATGGGAATGAACCAGTCAAACTTCAATTTATACCCCCATTCACACATGCTGTCAAGATTCACTGCTTACTCATTTTTTAATCTTCAAAAATTTATGATAAAGCTGGATTGATAATTAATAAACTCTATTCCAAATGTTAGATTAAATTAATTTATAACCCCTTTACATGAACATTTTTTTTTTATTCTTATTTTCTTCAAATAAATATGCATGTGGATGTGTAAGAGAACGAGAAAAAGATTTCAATTTCGTAAATTACTTTAGTAACATGAATTAAAAATAAAAAAAGTTGTAATCGTTTTTAAGGTTAAAGGAATATAATCTATATATATATATATATATATATATATATATATTACAAAGTCTCCTATGAGACGGTCTCATCATATTTAATTGTGAAACGGATTTAATCCTACCCATATTTTTTTAATGGATATTACCCAAAATATAAATATTTCTCCTACTCCTTTCCCCTGACGCAACTTTCCTTCCCAACTTTGAAATGCATTGCAGCAATGGAGATCTCCCATACTCATATGCCCTTCCGTCGGTGAAGTCTGGATTTCCTCGTCGCCGTTCAAGAACCCTATGGTCTCCGTCAAGATTTGTCAGCCCGATCACTGCGTGGACGACCATCTCACCGTCCAGGGCATT
This sequence comes from Plectranthus barbatus, assembly GCA_026898455.1. Taxonomy (NCBI): domain Eukaryota; kingdom Viridiplantae; phylum Streptophyta; class Magnoliopsida; order Lamiales; family Lamiaceae; genus Plectranthus; species Plectranthus barbatus. The sequence continues at coordinate 11,486 of JAPKLW010003863.1, forward strand.
GAGGGCGTGCTGAATCCCACGACAATGGGTGTTGAATAATACTCCCTCCGTCCCGGATCATTAGTCTTGTTTCATTCCGGCACAGATACCAATGCGAGTGAGATAGAGGAAATTAGTATTTTATTAATGAGTGTGTATTAATTTTCCATTTTAGGAAAGCAAGACTAATGTTTGGGACAGACGAAAAATGAAAACAGGACTAATGTTATGGGACAGAGAGAGTAATATATGTATCATCGTGATCAACCACGACGCATGAAACCTCAAATCCTGTCATTCGGATCCGCTTATCTGCTGATTTCATTCTCTTCCATGAATAACAAGAAATAAGAAGCTAAACTCATTCCCAAATGATGTATTCATTTACTGCAAATGATGTATTCTTTTACTGTAAATGATGTATTCAGCAATTAAGTTTTTTTGTTCTCAAATGATGTATTCCTTTATGTAAATGATGTATTTAGCAATTACGTTTTTTTGTTCTCAAATGATGTATTCCTTTACTGTAAATGATGTATTCATTTGCTGTAAATGATGTATTTTGTTTAAGTAATTGGTGTATTTTTAGTTTTTCTTTACTTAACAAATGATGTATTCTTTTAATTAGAATGATGTATTTTGTTTTAGTAAATGATGTATTTAGACTTTATTCATCACGAACACCATCAGGTAGCTAGTGCGCGATGCAGCTCGCCCACATGAACTTCCCAGCCTCCTTCCACCCCACCCTCGCCACAGGATTGCCCCCACGAAGTTCCCCACCGCCGAAGGTGGGAGGAAGGATTCACCACCTTGCAAAGCCGCCTCTTACGCCTAGACAGTCACTGGCACTGCCCGTAGATCTTGAGGTCGAGGAAGATGATGGGCCCCATGAAGGCGGACCAGACGGTCGGGTGGAGCAGCGGCCCTGAGGCGATGCGCGGCGGCACTCTGATGGCGACGAACGTGCAGACCACCCATGGGGCGAGGAAGAAGTTGACGCAGACGGAGTGGAACTACACTCTTTTGAACATGGAGTAAACTGGGTGGGGTATTTGATAAATGTGAGATATTTATAATATAGATCTTGTGAGATCCATCTCACAATAAAAAATAGTGAGGGTATTTGGTAAATGTGAGATATTTATAATATAAATCTTGTGAGATCCATCTCACAATAAAAAATAGTGAGACCGTCTCTCAGGAGATCAACTCAGGAGAATGGTAAATTTATTGAAAGAGAGACCCATTTCAAAAATTTGCCAAATTTCTAGTATCTTATAATATTGTTTAAATTTTAATACGTCGTATATTGATTCTCAGAATATGAATATGATTGTAAACATAAATTTGGTGTGCAAAAATATGTTGTATACATCATGTTTTAAACTATTGTAGTTTTACTTAAATTAAGAAACAGGGCTATCAGTTTGGATATATAAATAATAGCGCAAATGAAAAAGGAAACAATATACAAAATGCAAGTTGGTTATTAATTACTCCATTCATTATAATTATATGAATCATATTATTTTTGGATGTTTCTATAATATGCTCTATTTTTTATATTTGATATTCTTCTTATAGTAATTTACTAATACTCTTGACTTATTTTTAAAAAAATATTAAATATAATATTATGAAAAGAGAGGTTAATTAATATTTTTAAATAAAGAATATGTTGGAAATTTATTTAAATATATTATATTTTCAAATATTTTTTAATAAATATATACTATCAAATCATATAATTAAAATGAGAGTATATATATAATAATATTGTTATTAATAATCATGATTGCAAGATAAAACTAAGATCCAAATCCACTATTTCCGAATCAACTGCGAATACCATACCATAATGGTCGAATCAATGACGTGGGTTGTGACAACATGACAACCCAAATTTATGGTCCAAATTAATTTAATATTATGGGAGTTGAGTTGAGTTGGAAGAATGTGTGGTGTATGCTTTTATTTATTCAGATAATTAAAATGGTAATGAGGAAATAATTAAAAATGTCAAAAAATTTAAGTTACATTCAAGGAATAGCAATATTTATATAAAAAAATCACAAAACAGCAAAAGTTAAGTTAAAAGTCTCATTTATCCTTTTATCATCACTTAATTACTTGGAAGTATTAAATCCAACATAGCAAATCCTTTAATTTGGGTAAGTTTATCTAATTTGTTTCTCATTTTACAGAATTAATTGTAATATTTATTTTTATTACTCACTCTGTCTCAAAACAATTGTCTTGTTTTTCTTTTTCGTCTTCCCAAACAATTGTCTACTTTCCTAAAATGGAAAGTTTATACACACTCACTAATAAAATACTAATTTCCTCTATTTCTACTCGCATTGGTATCTGTGTCATTTCCAAACAAGACAATTGTTATGGAACGGAGGTAGTATAACATATTTTAAGTATAAAAATAATTTAGAATTGACCATCAAATTTATTTATGTAAAATAAGTCCTAATCTTTTTTTCTTTAAATATAATTAAATGTGAATTAATTGACTCTTTATTAATTGAATTCACGTACCCATTTTTTATTTTAATTCACGGCACCCTTAATTAAAAAAATTGGAAAATATAGGGTGTCTAAAAACCACACCCAAATCATGTCTAATTTTATAATTAAAATAATTTTATTTTAATAATTATTAAAGAATTGACTCAGATGTAATAATATTTGTTAAATACAATCCACATCCTAACATGAACTTAATAATTAATATTAAATATTGATAATTCAATCTCATATATTCAATTGCACTATTTTGACTATCTTATATTTAATTAAATATAAATTTTTAATAATGAATATTAAACAATAACTCCGTATATTCAATTAAATTAAATAATTAATATTAAACATTAGCTCATATATGAGAATATTTTATTAAATACAATTTATGCCTAAATTCATACAATTCAATATTAAATATTGATCATCAAATTCACTCCCGTATTAATATTTTAAGATCCGTCTCACAATAAAAAAATGGTGAGACCGTCTCTTAGGAGACCAACTCAACCAAAGGCAAATTCTCATATGAGACGGTCTCATCATTTTTATTGTGAGACGAATTTAATGAAATGATGTATTTCTTTATTGCAAATGATGTCTCACCATTTTTATTGTGAGACGAATTTAATAAATTGACGTGTTTCTTTATTGCAAATAATGTATTTCTTTGTTGCAAATAATGTAATTTTTAAAAATAAAATGATGTATTTAACTTATTGAAATAATGTATTAAGATCCGTCTCACAATAAAAAAAATAGTGAGACCATCTCTTAGGAAACCAACTCAAAACCAAAAGCTTAATTTATATTAATATTTTAATTAAAATTTAATTCAAACAAATAATATTATAGAATCTGTCATTTAAAAAAAAAATTGAAATGTCCACTACATTTCAAAATTCTGATTTGAATCAAATAATAAGGATATTTATATAACTTTTGCTATATTATACATTTTTTCATAAAAATTGATATATTTTACATGTCAATTGCTATTTAGAGGAAAATCCTCTGTAATGCAATGGTAATTATGATTTGTAGGAAAACATTTATTCCCGTGGAAATCTCGACGATATTTCTTATAAGTATAAATTTATTTTATATCCACCGTGTCATGTTTTTCTTTCATGATAATTGACATTATTTTAATATTATTTGAAAATCTTGAATTCATAAGGTCATGATCACGTAAGATAGGGTGCGCCCCAACTCCCAAGTAGGGGGACATAAAAATGCTTCAACAATGTATGTAATTTCTACGTAGTATGTTCGACCTCAACATCATCATCATCATCATCATTTGGAACGTCTGCATGCATGCAAGAATTGATCATTCGAATCTCCGTCAGAATGAAGCACACCCACGGCGTGATGATAGTCAATTAATTTCTTGAAACATTTCTATCTCATAGCCAAATATCAAAATCTCCGAGGAGATGATGTTCTCCCTTGCTTTCTCTCACTACAAACCTTGCAGCTCTGCACAACCCTTCTCTCTCTCTCCCTCTCCCCTTCAGCTTCTTGATGGGATTAATTCTGGAAATGTCGTGATATTTGGTGAGATCAAGAATTATATATGATGGTCTCCTCATCTTCATCTTGAACTGATAAATTAAGACTAAGAGCAAGAGCCCTTTTGCTAGGACAAAACGAAGATACATTGATCATACCTCAGTATGCATGAAGTCAAACAAAACAGGTGTTTTTTCTAACAATACATACATACATGCACAGAACTTAGAATTGAGTGAAACCAAATAGCAACAGTAATTAACAGGTGTAACATCAGAGAGAGAGAGAGAGAGAATCTATGTGACGAAAGATCATCTCATAAAATCAGTCGATGCAAATTAAAGAACCATGCATGAACCTTTGGGTTTCAACGCCATGCTTCACACCGTTGTGTTATTGAATTTATGCGGCTCAAATTGCTCAAACTATCCATTTTGGTGGCCGCATGCTGCTCAACATCCATTCTTGATTCAGTTTTCATCTGGTTTGATAGGCTTTTTTTACTCCTCTGTTTCTCTTCCGAAATATTCAGTGCTTCTTTTGTTTTGGATTCACTTCCATCAGATTCTTCAGTGGAAGCCCAAGGACTCAAATAATCCACATCACTCGTATGGTTAGCTCTGTCTGAACTTGGATCCTTCATGACGAAGAAGGCCTGCATCGTCTCTTCATCAGACTTCTCCTGATGCACCACTTGCGCGTACGTCTGATGGCCGTTGTCATCAGAAGGCTCCTTGCTGGGCGCAGACGCCTGCTCTACCACAGAATCACCTCTCTCCCGTAGAGTCTTCTCTATTAGAGTCTTAAGGAAGTTCATTACTTGTACTGCGTACATCAACGCAGTCAAAGGATCCGCCATCTGATCCACAAACACGAAAAATCAAAACACACCGGGAGACAGTCGACATGGTTTTAGTTGAGAAAGAAAGGGACACAGTCTACGAAGGAAGTCAGTAGTACCTGAGTCATGTTGGGAGCGAAAACCATGGCAATGTTGCGCGCATTCATCTTGTTTAGACGTTCCTCTTGCACAACATCAGCCATTAGGTTGATTGCCCAATCCAACAGAGCAGCTTCTGTTGGGGGAAGAAGCCTCACTAGGACATCACACGCCTCTTCTGACTGGCATTGCATCACTCGCTCAGGAGAAAGAGAATCCAACACCCCACGGGGGAGTTCTCGGAACCAAGCCTACACGAGAAGCATCTGAGTGCTAATATTAGATGTAGAAACAGTCTTCATTTCACAAAATGACAGGCTGACCTATAAAAAACATAAAATCTGCCTAGAGGCATGCCCCCAAAGGTATAGGGGTACCTTGATCAGGCCGGCCAGACAGTGGACATCGACGCCTTCACGGATAACTCCTCGATTTAATTGGTCCCTAACATACTCCTCTTGGCTGTTTCCTGCAGTTAATCTGAAAATGCCCTCAGCCTGCACACAAGTAAAACTTTACCTGTAAGAAAGAAGGGTAGTCCAATCCTTGCCTAAAATATACAACCATTATACCGGATTTGCCAGTATTCTAACAGTTAGTGCATAAAGATTTGAGGCTCAATGACTGACCTGCAAGCCACGTTGGGAATACAAATGCCTCTGCAAAAGCAGGAGGATAGTTGGAATACTGTTGCCTCGCGAATCATAGGACAGTTGCATCGATTCAGTTGAGACTCCAAAAACAGTAGCACTGTCCATGAATTTCCAAGGGAGAATGTACTCATTGAGGTTGGAGTCGGACAAAAACAGAAACAAAATGCAAAACAATTACCAGAGATAGATATCAAATACTGTTTTGCCTAGCAGCATAATGTAAAGAACATCATTTGAGCTATACAAGAAAGCAAATTTGAAGGCGAAACAGGATAAAAGATTATGGTCACGAAAAAGAGGACAGGATCTAATTTAAGAGCATCTTGAAACGGCTGTCTGTATCCAAACACATGTATATAACAAATATGAAGTGTATCTCATAAAACAGTTTGGCCATGATATCAGCTGATGGAAATGCAGCTACAAAGTTGTGTGAATTATGCGAAAATGTTAACCCATGGCATGATACAACTTAGATAGTGTTTGATATATTATATACATAGTTCCACAGTGGCTATTCACTGCTGCCAAATCATTGCTGATCCAAGTCTGGGAAGAAAGGTTCAACGCTAAGCCCCTAGTGCCAGACAAATCCCAGCCAAAAAGCCAGGAAAAATTCAGACACCAATTTGTTCCAGGAAAGGGAATGGATGGAAGAGTTCTAGAACGAGGCATGCAGCAACAAAATAATTGAAACTAAGTTTGTTAAATGAAAAACATAAAATGTTTTGGGTACTTGGACAAATTATATGTATGACACCACTGGTTGCATACAAAAGGCGGAATGGCTAAGCCTAAAAACAACTATACTTTTCAAAAGTAACCTAAATTTCCTAGGGGTGAACGTTCGAGGGCTAGATTGCTCCACAAATGTATCTTAGTTTCTTCGAAATCAAGGGATGGTAGATAATCATACCATAGCTGGTGAAGCTCCAGCCAAAACCACAATGAATTTGTCCAAATAAGTAGGCATTTTACACAGGGCCGAAAAATCCTAGACTATGTAGAAATGCAACAAAATGCGACAGGAACAATGATGAAAAAGCTAAACAAAATGAGTTCACATGGACTCTTTGAAAACTATTAATGAAGTTCAATCATTTAGTTTCTGCAACAGTTAATGGTGCATGATACATCAAATCCAATAGATTACAAAATCCATGTAACACTAAAATATCCCATCTAGCTGTAGCCACATTTATTGAACTGTATTATGAGGACTTATTCAAATAATTGATGTATCTTTTTCAGAACTAGCTGTTATAAATTCATCCATATTGCTTTAGATAGTGACAGTCTCATTAACAGATTGCCTCAAAAAAGTAAAAGGTAAGAAACGCTTCTCCAGCTCATTAGGTAGTTTTGAAATGAATGAAATCTAACTGTTGAAACTTGAAAGTATAGGCAAGATGTAACAGCTCATATCAATAATTCTGAGAAAAAAAGTAAACAACAGTACAATTAATGAAAGCAATTAGACTTCATGAATCAAAACTCGGAAAGGGAGTCAAACAAATAATCCAGTCAAACTCAAAACGAAACTCAGAAGTTCTGGAATGAACTCGTCCATATCACCAGAAATCACAAACTTAAAAGTACTAACACTTAATGTGGACGAAGTTTATAATACAATGACAAGTCGGGAATTCAACAACGCAACCTCTCACCATATACTACACAATAAATCAAAATTCAAAAATTAAACAACCCTATCACATCATGTACAAATCATTCATCAAGATAAGAAATGATAATCATGCATTGACACAATCATAACTCGAAAATCTAGATTCCCGGATTCGAGAAAATGAAAAACCCTATCGTATATAGAGAACCCAAGAATCAACGTAAGAAGTAATTATCACAAACAGAACATGAAAACCACGTAATCGAATTCAAGAAAACAAAGAATGTACCTAGCACTAGGAGCCCTCCTGGGAACCTCAGGCTCGAACTCAACAGGCAAGCCCAAGAACCCATCAAACCTATCAAACGTGACATGATTAACATGCTGCACATCGGTAGGCCAACCTATCTCCATAGCCCCACTTCGACAACTCCCACCAACACAAGAAAAATTGTCACTATCCGTCTTGCAAGCCAACCAAAACCTCTTCCTGAAGAGAGTTAGCAAAAGTGCCAAAAGAGACAATTGATCTCTCCTATCTTTATCGCTCTCCTCCCTCACTCTAATTTCATCCTCTTCTCGCACTAACTCACCCCTATCCCCCACACATGACTCCGTCTGGTGAAACAACGTGGCATTGTGGGCAGGCGTAGATATTGAAGTGGTGGAGGGGGGTGAAGGGGAGTGGAGCACCTCTGTCATTGCAACAGGAGTTGAACGGATCAACCAAAAAGGGATCTTTCCGAAACCTTTTTCTTTTTTTTCCCTCGAGAATCTTTAGTTATTCAAACAAATTGGGACTCGCAGAAATAGAAAGGAATTAAAGAAAGATTTGGTCTTTTGAGTATTGATTGGAAATGGGTTGAGTTTGGAGGGAAATCTCAAGAATTATAGTATTTGTTTTTTCCGCTGAGTGGAGTTGGATTGAAGGGCTCGGAACACTAAGACGTGGGAATCATGAAGTGATTTATTCTATTCAGTTGGCTTTTACTCCCTCCCTCGTCCCATATGAATTGACCACTTTGCTTTTGGCACAATAACCAATGCGAATAAAGATAGAGGAAATTAGTATTTTATTAGTGAGTGGGTATTAGTTTTCCATTTTAAGTAAGTGGACAATTAAATGGGACGAAAAAAAAGGAAAGGTGAACAATTGAAGTGGGACGGAGGGAGTATTTTTTTCCATCAGATTCAGATTTTATTTTATTTATTTAATTTTTTTTTTTTGAGGAAAGATTGTTTCTGTTCTTGCTTGAGTAATGAAAGGATACCATATATATTTTTATGTATATCATTAGTTGAAAAGAAGAATATAACTTACATTGAAGACTTATAAAGGATTCAAATTAATTTACAATATTTTCATTTAACTAGTTTCTATCGAACTTATTGTCATATGTATGTATGTGCTGCAGGTTAATATTTTGCTATTGGTGGTTGATTACAAATTCATCTTTTAATTATGTTACATTTTTAAATATAAACGCAAGGTTTTTTCTACTGCACAAGACACTCTAACCGAAAGCCATGTTACAAGTCTTTTATTAATGTCTTAATATTTAAAAATACCCATTTTTAACAAAAATATAATGAAAATGCTCACTTTTATAAACATCTCCAAGAAATACCCAAAAGTACAATTCATGACAATATTTTATGCTTAACAATCAAATCTAGACAATCATTAATTTAATGATGTCCATATTATTAAATAAGATGAATATTTAAGTATTATAATGAATTTAACAATTTTAAAAATAAGGAAAGAAATAAAATTTATGGAATCCTGACTTAAATGGTCATCATCGATTAGAAAAAAATATATATATTATATATGTCGACATTATATATGGGAAAATATATATATGCATTATTAATTATATATGATACTGACCGGTTCAGCGTGGTCCTGAGACTATGTTTATCAGCAACCAGCCCAACCCACCCAACCACCAAACCTTTATAATATTTTATTGATTTCTCTCACCTCCACATCACTCCAACCCAACCACCAAACCTTTATAAATGGTAAATATTTGATTTTTTAATATTTTTTAATTTAAAAGATATAGCAATTTTAATAAGATCTTAATACAAAATTAAATGACCAATAGAATAGTGACAAATGTCCTTACTTAATTGGTGCATGATTAAAGAATTAAAAAGTAATGCAAGTGGGATCCACATATTTTGTGGTCTCTAGTGGTCTATGGTCGACCAAATTTTCTGAAAATGAATTGATTTCCTATTTTTTTTATTTGGAAATGCTGACTTGGCGGGAGACCTATGACATAAAGGTCTCTGTTATTTGTGGTCTGACCGGCCAGGATCGGTGCCGATCGGTTCGGATCGGTCGGTGCCGACTGCCTTTTTTTTAAAAAAATTATTGCTTCTAACCGATTCAGAAAGATACTGACCGGCCAGGAAACCGAAAATTCATTTTTTTTTAAACATCATCCTGACCGGTTCAGCACAGTGATGATCGGCCAGGAACCGGTGCCGACTCCTTTTGAGGTTTTTTTTTAAAATTGATCTCTACCTCCTTTTGAGTTATTTTTGTTCTTTTTAAATTTTTGTTTCCTGAAATGAATAAATTATTGAGTAGATGTGTGAGTACAAATAAGTCGTACGTTGAGATGCAGACACATGCATGCCAACTTGTTAACTTGTTTAAAAAAAAAAAGTGGAAATAAACGACCTATTTTGTACTGCACTAATCAATTCCATCAATTATTTTTTGGTAGACTTTGAATGCATTCATTAAATCATATAAGTAACTTTACTTTATATAATTCAATTCATTTGCAAACTTGCGTTCACTAAAAACTTGCAAAAATTCTCTCATCCTTTTCTTACTCTCTCACCCTCTCTCACTCACTTTCGACACTTCGTAATGGAGAATTGGTGCAACCTATTTTTGCACTAGATCAATCATAGCACTATATTGGCAGGTATGAACGATTGATTTACTTATCAACGACCAATATATCAATAGCTGCCTTGAGAAGCAGCATCCAGATGATTCTTGATGCATAAAATATTCGAGGTGAGTACAATATATATTTTACATCTCAAACTCGAAGCGACTGAAACGGAGCCTCATTGCCGATGGAGAATGTCGAACTGCAGCGACTGTTCAGTTTGTACTCGGAGCCTTATATTTATATTATTATGAATCCTACAATCGACACTGGTGTTGGCACTTCTCAACGGGAGCCATCCCCCTACATCCCGTTCATATCTTCAGTCAGTCCACCACCGTATGCGAATTACAGTCCAACTGCAGAAGAACTTCAAAGATTTTCATCTTCCATGCATTTTGATATGTGTTCTCAAGGTGGAAGTCGGGGTTCACATATTCCTGACTTAGATGATGAAGTCTACGAAGAGCCTAATGAAGCGGGCTACGATGTTGAGACCGAATATGAGGGGGCTGATTTCAATCCTGAATATCACACACGAACTGATGATGGTGTGGTGGAAGAGGAAGCAGACGAGGAGGCTGATCATCACTCAGTGTCATATGGATCTGATTTCGATAATTTCTTGATGGGTTGCACAGTTGCATAATTTTCTGCATGGATAAGATCAGCTGGCGGCATGAGTTCTTTTATTTCGAATCTTATGCCTAACAATCTCTTACCAGAAAGTTGTCAAATTACAGATGATATGAATAATTTGCTCATTCCAATCATGTCGTTGGATACGTCCGAGGCACCTGTTGTGAGAGATGTAGCAGTCACACTTGATCAGGAATTGAGTTTGGGTGCCATGTTCTGGAAGAAAGACGATTTGCTAATTGTTGTTGGTCTGTGGCATATGGAACACCAACAAGAGTTTAAAGTGAAGAAGTCTGATAGCACCCGTGTTGATTATATTTGCAAACGAAACGAGAACTGTACATTTCATATACGAGCGAGGTGCAGGAATGGTTGCTGGATTGTCCGAACGGTCCATTCTTAAACTCATCAACCAAATCGTCACCCCTTATTGAATACAATGTATTATTAATTGTCTCCAATATAGTCACCTCGTGCATAAATTAACCTTACAATTTACGCTACGTAAATGCGGTCTAATAAATTGAACCTGCACAATTAATATTAAATCTACATATCAAAATAATCACATTTAATAAATTATTCTACTGAAATAAACAAATGCAAAATTACAAAGTCGAACACAAAAAAAAAAATGACAAAATGTCATTAAGACTATCGAAACATGCAAAACATTAAATACAAAACATCAATTCCATAATTCAACCATAACAAATTCAATCCATACACTAAAATGTTACAAAGTTCAAGTCATCACCAAAATCAAACAAATTTTACAAAAATAAGGGTATTCATCATCCAAAAATTCAAAATGACATTACATACAAGTTTCCCAAGTTCTAATTTTTTATGACAAAATAACAATTAAATTCAACAAGAAACAAACATACCATATTAGGATTAGGGTAAAATGATGGTGCTGACTTGAAGGGAGGACCACTTCTTCTTCCTCCTTTGCTTGCGGTGCGGTGCACACACGTAAGACGAGAGAGGAAAATGATGGTGCTAACTTGAAGGGAGGACCACTTCTTCTTCTTCCTCCTTGCTTGCGCCGCACGCACACACAGGTAAGGAATGTGAATGGGGTAAAATTGTGTGGAATAAAAGTGGGTAGATTTTTAGGAATTTAATAGATGGGGTCGGGACCGGTCGGCTCGAGCCTGAACCGTGTTGAACCGGTCCCGACTTCAACCTTTTCTTTTCCCAAAATTTTGTGATAATTTTCCTACCACCAAATACAAAAAATGGATTCAAGACCGATCATCATCATAGTTTAAATTTTTTATTCAAATAAATTAATTCAAAATTCGTTATTTAATCAAATACATCAAACAACGTGCAACTGATAATTATAATTTGACAGAAATTTGTACTTGGGGCATTTTTTGAAGATAATTATAAGAGGGGGTATTTTTGTTATGTTTAATAGTGAAATGGGGCATTTCAGATTTTTTTTTCTCTTTATTAATTTAGTTTAGTTTTAAAGACATGAATTAAAAAATATATTTATTATCACAACTCTACTTATAATTGATTTTATAGCGTTGATTTTGTCATAATTAGGGTGTATGAGTTTTTAAAATTTAAATTTGTAATTTAGGATAATTAAGTGAAAATATTTTAAAATACCAATTTTATAAAACATATTTTGAAAATACTTACTTTTTATAACACAACACAAAAATATTAAGAAGTACAAAATTTTACATGGAGATTTGTTTTAAGTGGAAACTGATGGAATTATTGTTATTATGATGATGATATCATTACCAAAAATTTATTTTTAATAATTTTTTGAAATAAAATATTAATAAGTGAAATAAAAATAAATTTAAAATGTTTATTGGTATAAACCAGAAATAATAAATGAGGCAGGAATGATGTAAGAACTAGGTCTGAATCGCCCAATACAGACCGATTCAAACCCAGATCGGATCCGGGTCAGAATCATGTTCGAACTGGTCTGTATCGAACCCGATTCAGATCTGGTTCTTACCCCATTCCTACCTCATTAAATTACGTCATTCTTACCTCAGTTATTGTAGTTCATACCAACAAACAATTATTATTATTTTTTAATTTGGTCAAAATCTTTTCTTCAATGTTTTATTTTATAAAAAATAAAATTACTGAAGTAAAATATTGAGAATAATACCTAATTAGACTAATATATATGAAATCCTGCATAAATTTTAAATAATATAAATTATAAAATTTAATTCAAAATTCTTTTATTTTTCTTAAAAAGGACATGTAAAATTTTGAATTTGATTTTGGCAGATAAATATATTTTTAAGTATTTTGTGATGTGTTATAAAAAATAAATATTTTAATATGTGTATAAGACATAGGATAAATGTTGCGATTTCAAAATTTCACATTTAAAAATCTTTAAACATGATCCCGAAATTTCTCGGAACATGAGAATTTTTTTTCTTCAGAACACTTATATTTTAAGATAATGGGTTAAGTTATTTGCTTTTAATGTCCTGATAAATCTATATACTATATTAAAAGAAAATAGTGGTCTAATAATTGTTCCCGTAAAAAATATTAAATGATTTTTATTTTTTATTTAATATTTATTCTATTATAATATAGATATGCAATAAAAAATGATAGAAAATATAACAAAATTATATTTATCACTTTTATTTAGAACATTACATCTCAATAATTTATTATATTTATCATTTTTAAATAATATAAATATAATATCTTTTATGGGTTAATATTTAAATCAAATAAAAAATAATTTGTATTATATTATATTAAGTATAATAATGAATAAAATTATATTATGGGAGAGGAAAATTTATATAGCCACTTTGGATAAGTTAATATGTTATATAGCCACAAGTTTAAAAATGTATGTTTTTTAGCCACTTTTCAATGATTGGAGAGAGAATTTAAATTTGAAATTGTTAAACATTAATTGTTTTTGGATTTATTACCCCACCTACCCCACTTCCCCCCCTCCTCTCTCTCTCTACCGGCGACTCCCCCACCACCGTGCCTCCATTTTCTCCGATTTGAAGCTCCAAACCGCCGGATTTTGCTCGCCCAACCCAAAAAAAAGCTACATTTCATCGATTACAATGTCTGGAGACGAAGAAAATCCAAACCAAGTAAGTTATTTCCATTTTATTTCGCCGAAAATAACTTCTTTTTTTGCAGAAATATGTCGATTTTTATGTCTTTTTTCCCATCGATTTATATGCTTTTTAGGTTTAAATGCATGTTTAATTATGTATATAGTTGATTAGGTTCATATTTCGTCGATTTCTATGCTTAAATATGACTAGAAATGGATTTTGCTGCGTTTTTACTGTGAAAAACACTGTGTATACCCGACCTAGGAGAGAGACGACGAGATCTCGATTTGCCAAATCGAGATCTCAATTTTTTTAAATCCAGAATTAATTTATGCTATTTATTTTCATCTCGATTTTGAAATAGAGATCTCAATTTTTTTTTACTTTCTATTTTTAATTCCTTTAATTCTGCTTTTATTTAAAGATTTTATTTTATTTTATTGCAGGTTTGGGAGTGGATCAGACCCAGTTTGCAGTGGACAGTCACCCGGTCGATGAATTGTTACGACCGGGACATTCTTGAGGACATTTGGTCCAAATTAGAGAGCTTCTGAGACGATGATATTCTTGATTTATTTAGGAAAGGTCCCTTCGGTGCATTTCTCTCTTTCCGGTGGAAGAAGAGAACTATACGAGCTACTTGGGCTCTTATCACCAACGAGATTAATGTGGAGGGAGCTGAGGATGAGCTGTGATTTCGTGTTGGTGAAACCAACATACGATTAGGTGCAGAGGAGTTCTGTTTGATGACCGGGCTGCGGTTCGGCGATTCGGATTTTGATCCTACTGTGTTGAATGATATGCCGAAGGATGGGTGCTTATATTCTCACTACAATACATTGCCCAGTGTAGATCAGTTGCACATTGATTTAATGAACCGGGACCTGAATCTGAGCGATTCCATTGATGATCATGTGAAGATCGCTCAGATTCTTTTTGTCTACCGGATGTTGATTTGCTTGGATGGGAAGCGACTGGCAGACCCATGGGTCTATACATTGGTGGAGAAGCCTCACGAGTGGAGGGCTTTCCCTTGGGGCTCGTGGTCGTTCAGTGTCTTGCTGCATCAGATGTCTGTCGTGATCACATCTTCGAAGGCAGCTAAGGTGCCTTTGGTCCATATATACGGCCCTGTTTGGGTGTTAGAGGTAATTGTTTGTAATTTTCATTTTTAATTTAATATATTTTTAATTTATAAAAGATAAGACAAGAACTGTTAATTATTTACATTATTTTGCAGGCATAGGCGTACGAGGTGATCCCTGATCTGGCAGAGGTATGTGCGATACGCCATATGCCAGAGGGGATTATGCCTCGATGCTTGATGTGGAGACCTCGTTATGTTCGGGATGCTGACTTCACTGATTTTTTCACACAAGAGGTAATTATTGTTTACAATTTTCAATAATTATAATATAATTAAATATATATGTTTTATTTGATTTTTGTTTTTTTTTCAGCATGATTGCAATACTTCACTGCAGCCGACTGAGGATGAGGCCGATTCTGAGTTTTGGCTCAGTCTGCGGAATGCTGAGCAGCCGATGATTTGCAGATTTAGACCTTACAGAGGCTTGAAGCCCCGATCATCAGTCTCTCAGCGGTCTGCTGCTAGTACCTCAAGGTCTTCTTCGAGGAGGGTTCCGCAGCAGCAGCAGTAGCCACAGCGTCGTCCCTCGTCGCCGCCGCAGCAGCAGTCGCCAGTGTTCGATATGGGGAGTGGTGGTTTTGAGATTCTAGTCCGCTCTTCTTTCGAGCGTACTGATCTTCCTCATCGGCGGCGGGCTAAAAAGCGCCTGCGACGTTCCGCATCTGCAGAGCCTCTAGAGGTACTTGTGTTTAAATTTATTTGATTTATATTTGATTATATCTTACTTATATATTTATATTATCTTTTCAGACTGGACAGCCTCCATGGTACGAGGGGTACGAGATGTCCATGGATGACATGGTGCGATTTGCAGTGCCATTGGCTGGTCAGCTCGTGCAGCCACTGGCAGATACCCTTCTCCCACCACTGGCAGGTCGGCTCGTGCAGCCACTGGCAGATCACATGATTGTTCCAGTGGCAGATCGCATGATTGATCCAGCGGCGCAGCGAGATGTGCAGCCATTGGCGGAGCAACTTGTACATCCATTGGCGAATCTCATCATTGATCTAATGGCACAGCGGGTTATTCAGCCATTGATAGATATCATGATTGATCCGGTGGCTCAGCGACTTATTCAGCCAGTCGCAGATAGACTCATGGCGCCAGTAGCTGATCGTGTGAGTCAGAGTATTGTGGAGCCGGTGGCTTCCAGGGTTACTCAGAGGCTGAAGATTTTCATACGAGACCTCGCAGATACACTACTTTGCCACCCTCGCCGGAGCCAGAGATGGGCCCCACCGTACCCTTCTTATTCTAGAGGTACTTGTGTTTAAATTTATTTGATTTATATTTGATTATATTTTACTTATTTATTTATATTATCTTTTCAGACTGGACATCCTCCACTTTTGGCCCCACCACCTCTTCCACTGTGGGGCCCACCACCTCTTCCACTGCGGGGCCCACCACCTCTTCCACTCGGGCCCCACCACCTCTTCCCTTGCGGACCCCACCACCTCTTCCACTGCGGGCCCCACCGCCCCCTTTCGTGCTTCTAGTGCCAAGATGATGAAAGAATATTTGTCTTACATGGATGATATCACGCAACAAGTGAGGTTGCCTGGGCAGGGAATGATTATGAGTTGGGAGTTCTATTTCCGGCCACTTAATGACCCGAAGGAGAATGTTTCAGAAGATGTAAGTGCATAATTATTAGTTGTGGATTTTTTTATTATCGACTTTATATTAATTTTTTTGTGTGATATCAGCTTTTGCAGATCTTCATGACAATGTCACGAGACATGGTTGCCAGAGCTGACAGCAGCGTACTTGAGGACGGTGTTGACCCGGACAACACTATCATATTAGACCTCTCTTTCTTTGTAAGTAATGAATGTTGAAATTTATTTTAATTCTTTAATTTTCATTTCATTTTATAATGTATATTTTGTGTAGGACCGTATCTTGCTAAAATGGGAAAAAAGTCCCAAAGAAAAAACGAGGGAAGGATGCTGATGATTACGATTGGTGGAAGCCCCATGAAGATCTAGTGAAAGCTGTCCAAGGTAGTGGTGGAATGTCTGGCTTTAGGAGTTGGTACAAGGCCAAACATGTAAGTGACATATTTTTAGATTAAATTGTTCTATTAGTATTCATGTTAAGTTTAATTGTGTTGATTTGTGTTTTAGGTGATCGGGATTGTCCATCTCTACGAGCACTGGGTCACTGTACAGATTGATCTTCATAGCTGGACCGTTGAGTTATATGACTCACTTCTCCACGCTTTAAATGATCCATCTGACCCAGTGCTCTATCTGAAGCGGGACATGGAACTCCTACCACTTGTTGTATTACTTCCCCGTGTCCTTGATGCTGCCGGGTACTGGGACAGGGTCGATCCTCCTCGTGTAAGAGTCATTGGTAATTTTTCTTTGATCAATGATGTTACTGAGATGCCCATGCAGGTAGATTTACATAGTTGTGGAGTATATTGTATGATTTTTGTTGATAGGTTCCTACTTAGAAGGAGGAGAGCTCGAGTTAGTTACCTTACTTATGAGTTTACAGTTCATTATAGGCAGCTTGTAGGTGCTAGGATTGTAAATTGGTGTAGAGAAGTAGAAGCTCGAGAAGCTGAACAGTTGTAGTACTATTTTCTATTGTAATCATAAATTATGTTTTTATTAATATTGAATTTGCATTTTGGTGTATTTTGTGATTGATATGAACTGCATAGGTGATTCTACAGGATTAAATAGATTTTATTGAAAAACAGATCATGCATTTCGAGATGAAATAGGGGATTTCGAGATCTCGAAATCAAATCGAGATATCGAAATCCCCTATTTCATCTCGAAATTGTTAATTAAGTAATTAATTATAATTAATCTTAAATTAAGACATTATACAGTTTAAACATACATTACTTAACATTTATTTAATAATTTAAAGTTCATTTAACATAAGACATTATACATTTGAATCTATTCATACATAAGATGTTTATCTTTGAAATGTTCATACCTTATTCATGTTTGAATAGGATAAAGTAGAAGTAGTATAATACAAAGCAAACATCTTTGTAATGAATGAATTTTTGCAAGTTTCTTTGTTATCGAATCTATATTTCCTTAAATGAGTGTTATATGAGTTGATTATCCTCGAAAATTAGTGAATCAAACATCCAATTAGCCAATAATCCAATAAATCGAGATCTCAAAATCGATTTTGAGACATGTCGAGACAATAATTTAAATTATCTCGATTCAAACCCTACAAATCACGAAATCACAAATTTTGAGAAATCGTCTTGATTTCGAGATCTCGATTTTTTTTCCGATTTATTATTTAAATTATATTAACAATTTAACAAATTTTTTAAAAACAAATCGAGATCTTGATTTTGTCATATCGAGATCTCGATTTGTTTTTCAAAAATTTGTTGAATCCACCTAAATTCGTATACAAAATCAAAATACCTAAACAGTTCAATGAGGAAGTCAAAAATTAGTCCAAGCAACAGCCACAATACCTAAATTCTACGTCAAAACACCAAAACTTACAAATATACATTAACAACATTTAATTAATTAGTCATAAGCTTGCAAATAGAAATTAGCAAATAAATAAAGCAAGTGCCACTACTCACTCATATGGTCAACTCTCTCCGGACATTTTCTTTTTGTATGCCCCGTCTGCTGACAGATGCTACATGTCTTCGCCCGTCGCCTTCGTGGCCCGTCTTGGGGTGGAGGACTGTTCAAATCCACCTCACCAATGGCGATATAAGCAGTGCAGACACGTGAGTTGTGACCAGATTGTCGACACCTCCTACATACTTGAGATCTGCGCGTGATCGAACTCTCAGCACCATAACGTGCTCTACTCATCCTCGGACGGCCAGCCTGTCGATCTACTATCGGTGGTCTCACAACATAAGATGTTACCTCCGATGGGAGTACCCGATCCGATAGATGCGGCACAGTCATAATGGTGTGATGATATGTCTGTAGCTAGGGGTGATCACGAGCCGAGTCGAGCCGAGTATGGCCAGGCTCGAGCTCGAGCTCGACTCGAAATTTCTAAGCTCGAGCTCGAGCTCGGCTCGACCGAGCTTAAATTTTCAAGCTCGAGCTCGACTCGAGGTCAAACTCGTCAAGCTCGACTCGGCTCGATTAATTTATTTTAATTTTTAATTAAAAAATTATATTATTTATTATTAAATAATAAATTTAGGAATAAAAATTAAAATTATATTAAGCTCGATAAGGCTCGTGAGCTTAGCTCGAACCTAAGCTCGACTTAAGCTCGAGCTCGATAAGGCTCGCGAGCTTGTCAAATCGAGTATCACAAAGCTCGAGCTCGAGCTCGACAACTACTCGTCATAGCTACGTGTGTTAGAGCATGATCTGTAGACCGTGCAGCCGCCCGTCGCTCGTCAAACCATCTCTCAACCATAGCTCTGTAAGTCTCAAGAAGAGCACATATAGGCAATTGCCTTGCACATAACAAAAAAGAGTTGAGGGATTCGGCTGCATTGGACGTCATAAAGGTGAATCGGGTACCAGGGCACTGAGATCTCGACCAACGGTGGACTCCTATATCCAGAAGCCTCTTGTAAGCTCCTTCTTTGCTCAGAATCTCCAAAGTAGACATGTGATTTTGAAATGCATCGTGCCTATAACAGTAGGCTGCATCTCGTAAAACAACACCAACTTGCGGACCATACCTCGACATGTTATTCTCCAAGTGGTAGTAGCAAATAGCATGCATAGCATTCGGAAATGCTAACTCCACTGCATTTTTTAAGCTCTTGTGCTGGTCACTGACAATGATCAGTCCTTCACGATCTCCGAAGCAAACATGCAAGCGATGCATGAACCACATCCACGACTCATCATCCTCTATGGGTCCAATCCCGATAGCAAGGGAAAATAATTGTTCATTGCCGTCTTTCATCACCGCAACAAACAACATTCCCTTATTCTTGCCCTTCAGATGCGTGCCATCTACAACAATCACTGGGCGCATGAAGCTGTGAAATGCATCGATGCAAGGAGCAAGCGCCAGAAACATGTGCTTGAACAAACTCTTCGAAGAAGTGGATATATCATACATCGTGTCTGGGTTACGAGACTGTAGCATGTGTAAGTAGCCCGACAACATCGCATAAGACTTCTCCCACTTGCCGAATACCATTGCAATGGCTATGTTTCTTGCCCGTAGGACAAAACTGTAATCAATCTTGATGCCGAATTGAATCAACAATTCAGACATCATCTCCTTCGGCTTTAGAATAGCGCCCTCCGCCGCCAACTTACTGGAGAAATACTTACCCAACACTCTTGCGGGCACTTTGCGGGGAGCAACACGATCAATATCCGTCTGGCAGCTGTGCATCAGATCACACTTGAATACTCTCCAAACAGTTCTAGATTGTCTTGCACGTAGCATAAAAGGACAACCATTCCCATGCTTGCATCTGAAGTTGAGACGAGTAGTGCTCGACCTCTCTGTGGAGTACTTCAACCGGTGATGCAAGTGATGCAGTCCTGCAACAAGGTCAAGTTCATCCTTGCTGCTAAATGTCGCTCTTATGCACAGCTGAGTCGGGGCCCAATCTGCAGGAATAATCCACTCCAAACGCTCAGGAGCATCAACCTCTATTAAAGGAAGCATCCAACTCCTTACTTCCTGATCATGTCGAGCTGCAGCCACGGACTGACTCAAGTTATTGTTAGATAGTCCGTACTGATCCATTCGCCCAGGAGCTAGAATTCATCTAGAAAAATCGTTGACCAAGGACTCAAACAACCGACTCCGGCCCTCCTCCTCGTCCATCTCCTCCTCGCTTGCCTCCTCCTCCTCATCATCATCATCACAATAATCATCATCATCATCTGTAGATTCCGCCTCATACTAATCTACAAAATCATCAGCTAATGAGATGCTAGGACCACCCATTCGTGTTGATCGTTGTGACTGTGACTGAGGTGCCTCAAATCCGGACTGATTTTGCTTCAATTTGGTGACCACATATATAACTGGATCGATGCTATTTTCATATAGCATCCGCATTATATCTTCATCGGACTTCAGTCCAGCTTTCACATGCCTCGAGCCCCCAGATATACTGCTCATGTAAAACAAGCAGTAACTAGTAGTGAGGAGATCACAGTGCATGATCTCATGAATCTCGAACAAAATGGCATTGTAGGAGATCCGTTCACGTCTCAAACAAATCAATTGCTCGTCTCCGCCCATATACTCGGATCTGTCCCATGCACCACCATGACGTATGATGAAACGTTGATACGACATCTGCGATAAATGATACGAAAATATTGTTGGGAAAACTTTCTAAGGTTTCCTCCCCCAGTAGCTTTTCTAGCATAGATCATAGTTTTTGGTGTTTTGGTGGATCAAATCCTAAGTCCTACCAGCGTCAGTTATCTCTAGAGTAGCTCTAGTCTCAAATGTAAAGTCCTGTTTAGGTATTTTGAGTTGTAAGTCGCAGCTGATCAAGACATGCTGACACTGTTCATCAGCATGAGAAACACTTACCTGGTGAAGAAAGATTTCACCAGCAGGCGACTGAAAAGACTCATGCTGGCACTGTTCACCAGCATGAGAAGAGCTACTGGCTGGTCACTGTTCACCAGCATCAGAAGAGCTAATGACTGGCACTGTTCACCAGTTGGGAAGGATTTCATCAGCAGGCGGCTGACAAATCTTACCAGCAGAATAAGTGTTCCTTCTTACACTATTCACCAGCGGTGATTCCACCAGTCATGGGAGATTCCAAGAAGGATTAACATCCAGATTTTTGGTAGACTTTGATGTTGCCAGCGCAAGTCACCAGCAGAGACTGCCAGCACGAGATCACCAGAATGATCTACCAGTCGGATGTTACCAGCAGAATCCCAGATTCTCTCTCCCAGCTCCATAGAGACAAAAGGAAGATTCGGCGAGGAACAGACTGACAAAGTAAGACTTTAAGGAAGGATATCCTTAAAGTCCATCAGTTCAAGACGCCAGTTTCATTCCTCGTACTGAACAACAGAGCCGTTCTGACATAAAGAGATCTATGTCAGATAAAGCGGTCAAGGTATGGCGCTTTCCAGAAAAGCATACCTGCCACCATCAAAAGGACATCCGAGGTCTGACACCTTTCCGGATGTGTCCAAACGGCTAGAAGATTTGAATGGGATCCCTCGTCTATAAATAGGTCGGAACCACCAACATTTAAGACGCTGGCTTGCTTCCTGACATCCAATACTCTTCTCCCTCGCTCAACTACCGAAAGTCTGAAACTTTATTGCAAGCAAGCAGAACACTTTCGAGGCCTTTCTAAAGGCTATCCGTGTGTTGATTTATCAAACACGAGACTTCAAGCTTCCAGCTTGTAAGTTACTGATCTCTTTGGTGCTCTTTCTCTTCCGAGGAAGTTCACAGCAGCTCTTGTGCCAGCCAGCACTTGAGTTATCACGGGCAGTTTACCGTATTGAGAAGATACGTTCTTGGGA
>JAPKLW010003864.1:1471-33979 GCA_026898455.1 Plectranthus barbatus
ACTAACATTACAGGATATAGTGACGCGGACTGGGCAGGTGATGTGGATGACCGAAAGAGCACAAGTGGAGGAGGATTTCTTGTTGGTGCAAACTTGGTGTCATGGTCTAGCAAGAAGCAAAATTGCATCTCACTCTCAACGGCAGAAGCTAAATACATTTCAGCAGCTAGTGGATGCACTCAACTCTTATGGATGAGACAAATGCTAGAAGACTATGGTTTGCCTTCTGAAACTCTGACTCTCTTGTGTGACAATGCTAGTGCAATTGAAATAGCTAAAAATCCTGTACAACACTCTCGCACTAAGCACATTGACATAAGACACCATTTTATTAGTGACTTGGTTGAAAAAGGTTTGATTACTTTAAAGTTTGTGACAACAAAAGAACAATTAGCAGATATTTTTACTAAAGCTCTTGACTTTGAGAGATTCTCATACTTGAGAAAATCTCTTGGGATGTGTAACCCTCCTACTGAATGATTTGACTATGTGTGACTGTTATCTAACCTTTGACACTGTGATGTTAAAGTTTGTTCCTTTGTCGATTCTACTTTTTCATGTTATAAAACTGAGAGATACAAGTGTGAGATCTCAAAGTTGTAAAACATGGTGATTTTGCCATTTTTAAATTTCAAGATAAACTGAAAGTACTATGGCCAGCACGTTGTTAGAACTCTGACCATGTGGAATCAAAGTTTATTTGGAAAATAAATGAGCTAATTTTCTTTATCTCATTTAGTACTAAAGATTCGACGTGATTAGGCACACAATCTCCGAACCCACGCCTCCACCATCAACTTCTCACCCTACTGAGCCAAAAGAATCAACCACCGCCTCTCACTCCTCTCCCTCAAAAGCTGAAAACCCTAACCCTACCGAGCCATCAATTGAGGAGTCTGACAAAGCCTTTGACAAAGAAACAGAGCGCATCCTGCAGGAACCATTTCTTCAACCTGATTCAACCCCTTTGTCGTCAAAGTCTTTCGAAGATCTGCCGATCTCTGTCACTGGAGCGGATCCAACTGACATTTGTCATGAGCCACCACTCCGATATGCTCTCCCAAGCCAAGAAGGTTTCCCCATTGTGGCTGAAGAACCGGGAAATCTGAGGCTCATCTCTGACGCTGTTCAACAAATTGAGGGCAAGATGCCGGAACGAAGATCTGAACAGATTTTTGAAGACACGATGAAAAAGCAGTACAAAAAGCACGCCGCCACTGATAACTGTAAAATACAGCAGCAAATAAATTTATAATAACCCGAAGGCTAGTCGAACCCACAGGGATAGTGCAACGAAGTCATCTCATGTACTGGACACAGTTTATCAATTCGCTGTTTGAGAAATCCAAATTTGAGAAGAGATTTTTGTTTTGTAAATTAAAGATAACAATGCAGAAAATAAAGGGTTTTGAAAACAATTAAAGGAAACACAGATCTTAGGGCAGATATCCTAATCATCAACATGTAAATATCAATCAACTCAGCAATGGGGAAAACATAGATTTTTGTGGATTAAATTCCTTGGTCAGGCAATTAAATCCTAGATTATTAATTAGTGACTATCTCCTCTCGGTCTCAAGAACACCAAATTAATCAATCTCAATAATTATCTAATTAATTCCTATGCAAGTTTCTTCCTTTTGAGACAGAAAACAAACACAATTAATTCTCTCTTCCTATTAATAATTTTCATCTCTCGATCCATCAATTATTAACTATAAACCTAGATCTCAATTCACCTCTCGGTCCTTCTCTTAATCTAGATTATAAAATTAAATCAGAGAATTAATCCATGCTTGAAGAGTTGATATCAATCAAACATGCATCAGAAAAGAAATCATAACCCTAGAACCTGTTTAGGGTTCTAGCCACAAAACATGACTAGAATTAAAGAAAACATTAAATTAATTGACTTACAAATAAAGAGGAACCTTCAATGTCTTGTAAAAACTCCAAAATCTCAATTATTCTAAGTGCAATAAGGCATAAAAGAAGTCATATAATGATGTCATTTTCGTGCCTAAGAGTTCATACTTATAGAGAGGGAAAAAGATCTAATTTGGGTATTGGGTAAAAATAGCAAAAACTGCCAAAACAGGCCAAAAATAGCCTTCTCGGACATCTGTGTCGATCGACAGGGAGAATTTCGATCGACACAACCTTCAAGATCAAAATCCGGGCTGAATTTATGACGTTTCTGAAGTTTTGGCCTCTGTTTTGATCGACAGGAAAAATTTCGATCGACAGGAATCCTGTCGGTCGACAGAAATCCTGTCTCTCGACACAAGTTCTCTGGTCTGCGCAGTCTCACGGTTTTGGCCATAACTTCCTCTTCCGAGCTCCGATTGACCCGATTCCAGTTGAGTTGGAAAGCTAACTCGAAGATCTTTCAAACCATGTGCTCCATTAGCTCAGATTCCATCTGTGGAAGAAGTCGTGACTGTTCCTTTGAACATCATCTGCTTTCGGTACGGATTTCCAATGAATTTGGCCTAAAACCTACAAAAATCACCCATCAAAGGCATAACACCCTCTAAAGTAGACTCATGCACAAAAATAAGTAAAAACATAACATAAAGAACTTGAAACAATGGAGAAAAATATAGATAAGTGAGTATAAATATGAGCTTATCAGCCACCCGCAGGAAGAAAGTGAAGCCGAGGCAGTTTCAAAGGGCTTTGACTGATGCTCCCCATGTCTTCACCCAGGAAGACAATCTGCCCGAGCAGTCCCAAAAGTCTGACACCTTTGTGTCAGAGTTCAAGTCCGGAGATCCAGACAACTCCGACGACGAGGACTTCCAGGCAGACCAGCAAGCCACCGAGCAGACTGAAGAACATGCTGATTCCAGTGGTGACCAGCCAGCCAAGAAGAAGAAGAAATCGGATGCAGCTACATCCGTGAAGAAGCCCAGACCAAGGCAGAAAAAATCTGTGTCAAAGCCTTCCAAACGCCTACCAACGGCCGAATCCCCAGACCAATCAGATGTCAAAAGTTCAAAGAAACCAAAGGTGGAACAATCTGAGTCCATTGAGCCTGCTCCTTCAAAAGGGAAAGGTACTCAATCCTCCTCTGTCGAAGAAAACTCTGACAATGATACCAACCGCTCTTATTCGCTTAAGTATTATCATTGTCTTGCTAAGTCGCTTAAGGTCTTTTACTCTAAGAGAGAGTTTAAGATTGAGAAGATGATGGATAGGACAATGTTTTCAAAGCATGGGTTAGATGTTCTGCTTAAGAGACGGGGTTTGATTAGGACTATGACTGACTTTACATCTTTTAGTCTTAGTCTGGTGTTAGAGTTCTTTTCCAATATGCTGAAGGACGAAGTATTTCAAACCGGGAAACCCAAATTTGGGAAGTCATATGTTAGAGGGAAAATCATTAAGTTTGACCCTGAAACGATCAATACCTTCTTGGGGTTAAGCTCAGATTGTGTGGAAGCCTTGCCAAAATCTGCAAAAACCGATGTTGCTGTTGTGCTGACCGGGGGAAAAGCAAAGACCTGGGTGACCAAGCTGCCTGTATCCACCCTGACCTGGAAGTATGTGGCCCTGTTTAAAATCTGTGTCCACAACTGGTTGCCGAACAAAAATTTTTCAGTGGTGTCAAAGGAGCAAGCGGAATTCCTATACCGCGTTGGCACTGGTCTTCCCTTTAATTTTGGTCAAGCTGTTTTTACTAACATCTTTCGTGCAGTGTCTAAATCTGACTCCACCTACCTACCGCATCCTTGCCTTCTCCATTCACTGATAATTTATCAAGGTGTCCCTCCGTTGGATGAAGAGTTGCAGTCTGATCCCATCCCTCTGGTTTTTGAGCAATCTCTGACCAGGAAAGGTGATACAAGGGTCAAAGACTTACCATATGAGCCGAGTGACGAATCTGAGGATGAAGAAGTGGATGCTGGTACATCTTCCCAAGATCAAACCTCCAAGATCCAACAGGCAAAGCGACTACTCAAGCAGGCATTAAAGCTGCTACAAGATCTGGAGTAAACTTTCCTACCTGTTCCATTCAGGGGGAGACGATCTGAAGATGTGGAATCTGCTTGAAGTTTGGCTCTGGCTCTGACCCCCGCTGGACTTTGACTCTGTCTGCTGCTGCCTTTAAAAATTTCAAGTTCTATTCCAAAAACAATTTCCTTTCCTTTTGCTGAATTTTTAATGTTTCCTTGTCACTGGATATTTTGTGATTCAGGGGGAGTTTTATTACGATCCCTGTAATCATTTGTTTTTGCTTATGCAATGATCGTTCTTTGCTTATGGTTGATCCATTCTTTTTATTGCTTTTATTATGGTTATACCATATATTTTGTGGCAATGGATGCTATTGTGTTATGGATGATCCATATGGAATGGAAACAGGTCGGATAAGCTTAAGGGGGAGATTGTGATGTACGAAAATGCGAATATGTAAGTTTGACACATGGTTGTCAAACTTACTCGCATTGACAGGTCAATGTCAAACCTTATCTGCTTATAACTTTGACTCTTTAGTGTCAAAGTTCCGAATCTGTTTATTACTAGTTTGTTACAACTAACTCCTAATTTATAGGGATCTTGTTTATATCTTGTTGACTACGTTTTTGCAGGTCTTATTTCATAGAATTCGAATATATTATCTATATTAAGTATATATTGTTAATTATATTATTTATACTATTATTCTGGGTGGTTATTTTAGTTCCTAAATAATAGGGAGCACCTCCATTTCTTTACTTCACCCCACGTGAGTTTGTGGGAAGTTTATTCTTGTGTGTAAACAGGTAAAGAACGTGGAAGAGGACACGATCCCATTGCCAAGTAGTGGAAGAGTGTACGAGTGCTCCAAAATCAAATAAGTACAAGATGAGGAAGACTAGAGAAGTGTGGATTAGAGATTAGACACATACTCATACAAGCTCTAGGCTGAATCGTCCTTCCTCAATCATTCTTCAAGAACACGAAGTTTGCAATCAAGGTGTGGAATCCATCTCCGGAGAGTGAATCCTACGGTGGAGGAGCATTTGGGTTGTATCGTGTGTTTCTTGTGTTTGATTGTTTTTCGTAGGAATTTTACTAAGGAGTGAACTTAGGAAAATTTCTATCTTGTTTAGTATTTTGTTCTTCACTTGTAAAAACCTTGTTTTGAAAAGTGAAAACTATTTGCCGTGTGGCTCTCGAGGGTTTATTATTTATAAACCTTTGAACAATTAATTCCGCTGTGTCAAACTCTTTAAGCTTCCGTGTGTGTTTAAAATACTCTGTTTCGCATGTGTCAAACTTTTGTGTTTTACTATCTTTGACACCATTGTGTTAAACTCGGGCACTAAATTCTATCAACATCCACTAATATTTTTTATTTATCCACTTTTTACTTTATATCATTCATGGGTCCCGCTTGTTATAACAATTACTTAATATATTATATATATACAGAGGTGTAATCATATCACAAGTCCCCTTTAGATAGGAGATGAGAATGAATTTTGTCCTTTAATTTGATGAAACAAGTGGTCTAGATTCATTCTTCAAATTTAAAATTTAACTTTTATTTTTATTTTAAATAATTAAGAGCATTTAGGTAAGTTAAACATGAGAGACCACAATAAATTTCATAATCTCTTTCCTATCAAACACACTTGTTTTGCTTCTACATATTCTCTCTCATCTAATTTCTTTATAAAATTTTAATAATCATATCTCATTCAATTTAAATTATTTTTCCATGTACAATATATTAAATTAAAGATAATTTAATTATATTTTAAACGAAATCACTATTGCATATGTTTCAAATAAGATAATCGTAGCAAAAATAAGATACTGCAACTATACAAACGTAAATAATGCATATTTACAAGCTTATATAATGTAACTTACATCGAAAAAAGTATATATTCTGCAAAAATTTGATAGCCCATTAAACATAATGCAACTAAACCGACCTATATAATGCAAATATACAGACTTATAAAATGCAACTTAAAGGTGGTCTGATGAATTTAAATTATTGACAAAAAAAGAAATAGTAATAAACGAAACAAAGCATGAAATCCAAATATTTCATACAACCAAACACTCAATTGATTACAACTTCCCTTTCCTCTGCTAGCTCGTACTCGTCGTCTCTTTGAGGAAATCGAAGAAGTCATTACCTAAATAAGAAGAAGATGATGGATTCAAAACTCAAAATTTATCATAACACCTTTAAGTTGCATTATATAAGTATATAAACATACATTATTTAGGTCTATAGATTTGCATGACTATTAATGAGATCATGGATATTTTGACAAAATTCTTTATTTTTTATTTAAGTTGCATTATATAAGCAGTCTGTATATTTGCATTATATAGACCAGTTCAATTGCATTATGTTTGATAGAGCTATCAGATTTTTGAAAAATGTAGATATTTTTTTCAAATGTAAGTTGTACAATATTAGCTTGTAAATATGCATGTATAGTTGCAATATCTTATTTTCACTACGATTATCTTATTCCAAACATATGCAATATAGATTTCGTTTGAAAGATAATAAAACGATCTTTAATTTGATATATGACACGCGAAAAAATAATTTAAATTGAGTGAGCTATAATTATTTAAACTTTTTTATAGCAATGTTGGAGGTGAGAGAATAATGTTAATAACAAAAAAACGTGTTTTAAAAGTGAGAAAATAAATTATAATTTTTTTGTAAGATAAGATGTGGTCCCCTAATATATTTATGCAAAAAGACTGAAAAATCCAAATATTAAAAAAAGATTTAATTTTCTAAATCAAATCTGGATCATTGATTTGATAATGAACGCATCAGATATATTCTCATCTCACATCTGGGGAGGCACTTGTCACTTTAACACACCCCAATATATACATATATATTTAACACACCCCTATATATACACACACACACACATATATATATATATATAGAGGTTAGATCATATGAGAATAGATGTTAATGTAAGAAATGAGAATAAATCTCTGCCTTTGATTTCACAAGATCTGCGGTCATGCTTTAATAATTTTCGTCTTCATTTTGTCCTCCGTGAACTTCATTATTGTAGTGACCCGGTGCCGGAGCAGGGAGTGATCGCCGGTGCAGAGAAGCACGGACAATGAGCGGCTACCGTAAGACTTCCATTAGTTGAGCGGAGGGTGACATGAATGAACCGGGCCCACACCGGAATGAGATGGATTCTGAGGCTATACAGGAATGAGACTGTATAGCTGAGGAGAGCTTAATGATTTGATAGGTGCTACTCATACCAACATGGTGCATCATCTTTTCCGGCACCCATTCTAGGAAAACTCCAATGTTAAACGTGCTTAACTTGGGGTAGAACTAAGATGGGTGACCCCCAAGGAAGTTTCTCAGGGTGCGTGTGAGTGAGGACCAAAGCACGCTGGCAAGGACTTATGTTGGTTTGTGGGATCAGCCGTCAGTCTGGAAGCCGTTCCAGACCATTGGTGGGTAACGTAGCCGACCTCGGGTGAGCTCCTTCGGGCCTTGGGGCTGGGGCGTTACAAATGGTATCAGAGCCGAACCTCTCCCAGTACGGTTTGGTTCGGGGACGAACCAATCGGAAGCTGGTGGGCATGTAGTAACCCTGTGCCGGAGTAGGGAGTGATCGCCGGTGCAGAGAAGCACGGACAATGAACGGCTACCTTAAGACTTCCATTAGTTGAGCGGAGGGTGACATGAATGAACCGGGCCCACACCGGAATGAGAGGGATTCTGAGGCTATACAGGAATGAGACTGTATAGCTGAGGAGAGCTTAAATGATTTGATAGGTGCTACTCATACCAACATGGTGCATCATCTTTTCCGGCACCCATTCTAGGAAAACTCCAATGTTAAACGTGCTTAACTTGGGGTAGAACTAAGATGGGTGACCCCCTGGGAAGTTTCTCAGCGTGCGTGTGAGTGAGGACAAAGCACGCTGGCAAGGACTTGTGTTGGTTTGTGGGGTCAGCCGTCAGTCTGGAAGCCGTTCCAGACCATTGGTGGGTAACGTAGCCGACCTCGGGTGAGCTCCTTCGGGCCTTGGGGCCGGGGCGTTACAATTATTACATATTTAAGGGTATCATTGTCATTTAACCTGATGGTATTTCCCTCAAATAATTTTTATTTTCATTTTATCTTCCGCAAACTTCATTATTACATATTTGGATCTTTAATTCCTTTTCTTTTTGATTTTTCATAAGATTTCGATTGGCTTGTTGAGTCATCCAATACTCAAAAATTAAATTAAATTTTATTATTATTTAATTGAATTTTCTAATTTAATGAAGTTTTAAATAGATAAAATGAACTTAACATATTCTTCTGAAAAATTGATTATATTTTTATTTAATTTAATTTTTCCCAATTTAATGAAGTATATAGGAGATAAAATGAAGAAAATTGTTTCTAAAAATTTGATTTTTCTTTTAATGATATATATAGGAGATAAAATGAAGAAAACTGAAATACTTTTTCCAAAAAATTAATTTTATTTTTATTTAATTTAATCTTTTCCATTTAATGAAATATAGAGGAGATAAAATGAAGAGAACTGTTTCTAAAAATTTGATTTTTTTCATTTAATGATGTATATAGGAGATAAAATGAAGAGAATTGAAATCATTTTTTCCAAAAAATTGATTTTATTTTTATTTAATTTATTTTATAATGAACAACAATTGAGATAAAATGAAGAATAACTAAGATATAATGAAGAACTGCTAAGATAAAATGCATGTCACGTGTAACATCAAAATTCAAATCAAATTTATTTTATAATGAATCACAATTGAGATAAAATGAAGAGTAACTAAGATATAATGAAGAACTACTAAGATAAAATGCATGTCACGTGTAACATCAAAATTCAAATCAAATTTATTTTATAATGATTCGCAATTGAGATAAAATGAAGTATAACTAAGATAAAATGAAGTATATAATACATAAAATGAACAAAACACAACTTTTGCGCCATGTACGTTCGTAATGACTATGTTGCCCTTTAATAATGTAAAATGAGGATAATATGCCACATTTTTTGTTAAAGCTCTTATGTAATCTGGATCGTTGATGTTGTCAAATCTATGGACGAGATTTATTCTCATTTCTCATGATAAGGGATATTCTCACCAGCTCAACCCATATATATATATATATATATATTTATATTATTGATTACTATACCAGTAACCATTCCTTCTAAGATCGGAAACTTGAGCAGTTTGGCTTTTTTGCATTTATCCAACAACCAACTCATGGGTTTCATCCCGACAACTATTCGGAATTTGACGCAGCTCCAAAAATTGTATCTTGATACCAATCAACTAGAGGGGAACAACACTTCCGATCTTTGTCAACTGCATAATTTGGGAGAGTTGGACTTGAGTTCTAATTCGTTCATGGGTCTGATACATGAATGTTTTGGTGAACTTCGATCCATGAGAAGACTCTCCTTCGACTTTAACAAGTTCAATTCCCCCATACCTTCGAGCTTGTGGAGTCTTACTGACTTGGTTTATCTACAGCTGCAGTCCAACTATTTGAGTGGTCTGCTTTCACCCCTGATTGGAA
Source organism: Plectranthus barbatus (assembly GCA_026898455.1). Taxonomy (NCBI): domain Eukaryota; kingdom Viridiplantae; phylum Streptophyta; class Magnoliopsida; order Lamiales; family Lamiaceae; genus Plectranthus; species Plectranthus barbatus. Next base: position 11,044 of record JAPKLW010003864.1, read on the forward strand.
ATTTTAAATCTCTTAACATCTTAGACATGTTATCTAATCAGTTTTCTGGTAATATCCCGACCTCCATTGGTGATTGTGAAGCTCAAACTGGTCTTCACTTGCAAGATAACAAGTTTGAAGAATCAATTCCTGAATCATTGGGAGATATCCCAGGGTTGATTCTCCTCTAATTGCATAACAATAATCTTTCTCGATTCATACGCAAGTCTTCAGAAAGCCTCGAGTCTCTTGAGTTCTTGAATGCCTCTTTCAACATATTGGAAGGAGAGATTCCAAATGGAGGTCCATTCGTTAACTTCACTGTTGATTCTTTCACAAACAACTCTGCTCTCTGTGGTGAAGCGAGGTTTCGAGTCCAACCTTGCCCAACAAGATCGAGGAGGAATGATTGGATAGTGAAATATCTAGTCCCCCTCTTGCTTCAGTCATCATTTTAGTGGTTCTCATAGTTATATTCATAAGGAAACGGAGTCAGAAGAAAGTGTCACTCTCAGATGATTTCTTGACCATTAGTTTGAAAGTTGATTGGAGGAGAATTTCACATGTATAACTTTTGCGAGGAACAAGTTCTTTCAGTGAATCAAACCTACTCGGAAGAAGAAGTTTTGGTTCAGTATTCAAAGGAACTCTCTCTGATGGCCTAAATGTTGCTGTCAAAGTCTTCAGCTTGGACTTGGAGAGAGCCACCAAGAGCTTTGACACTGAGAGTGAGATATTGAGCGGCGTTTGACATAGGAATTTGGTAAGAATAATTGGTTGTTGTGTAAACACAGAAATCAAAGCTTTGATTCTGGCTTACATGCCAAATGGGAGTCTGGAGAAATGGCTGCATTCCGACAGCTACTGCTTGGATCTGATGCAAAGCTTGCAGATAACAATAAATGTTGCGTTAGCCTTGAAATATCTTCACCATGGCCATACATCCACTGTTGTTCATTGTGATATCAAACCGAGCAATATCTTGCTCGTAGAAGACATGATTGCTCATGTTGGTGATTTTGGTATTTCCAAGCTTTTTGATGAAGGGGAGGCCATGGTTTTAACTAAAACCCTCGCCACCATCGGTTATGCAGCACCAGGTAAAACCTCTATTAATCTTGGAACCATGAAATTTTTAGACATATATTAATATATTGATCAATTCATATTTAATTAATTAAAAGAGAGACTTTAAATTCAAAAAATTTAGTATATATGTATTGAAGATAAATGAAATTATATATTCTTTGTAACTAATAAAATATATTCATGTATAATATCAATTCACGTATTCATGTATAATATCATTTCATTGTAGTGTATAAAATTAACTATTATATTCATGCATCAATCAATTTTTTATTGCAGCTGGAGAACTCAACACCAAAGCTTCTAGCTGCAATTTAAAAAGTTAGGGATGAAATCCAATTAAATTTAAATTTTAAGAAAAATCATGTAACAATGGATTTATGTTTTAGCAAATTACCATTATATTTATAATAGTAATATTTTTAGGAATTATTAAGTTCGACTTTTAATGAGACCTAATATTTATAAATGAATTTTAAAAAAATTATTATCTGATTATATTATCGAATTTGATAAATTTTTACAAAGCTTAAGTCAGGACAGGAAGATTTTATTATTTTAGAAAGTTTATTAATTTATAGAGGTTTTACTGCATACATATAAATTTCTCCTTTTATGTGATGATGAATGTGTGATTAGAGTACGGATCGGAAGGGAAAGTATCTACAAATGGAGATGTATACAGCTACGGAATACTACTGTTGGAGATGTTTACGAGAAAGAAGCCGACGGATGATATGTTCAGTGGAGAAATGAGCATGAAAGAGTGGTTTAATGAAGCTTTGGAAGAAAATGCAATAGGTGAAGTTGTAGCTCTAGTTTGCTATCAAGAGAGGATCAAGATTTGGAATGTGTGGCCTCTGTATTCAACTTGGCTATGATGTGTAGCCTTTTTGCCCGATGAAAGAACCAACATGATCGAAGTGGTGGCTGCACTTAACAAGATCAAGTCCAAAGCTACAGCAGAAGGGGTCAACATGCATAGCAGGTGATAAATTTATTATACCCATCTATATAATATACTCCCTTCTAAATTGTAGAGAAACGTGTCATACTAAATAAAAATTATTAAATAAATCCATTATTATTTTGCAGAGAATCTCATCTCCAATTACCAATATTTTTATTTATTGCAACCATCAATCATGTTGTAGATTTTATAAAAAAACTAGGATTTTTTTTTAATTTGCACGCAAATTTAAGTTCTAAATATTACAAAGTTTAAAGTTTATACACTTTCATTGAAAGTGTGTATTTTGGATAATATGAAAATTTGAGGGTCCTCTATATAGGAGATAACATAAGCCAATTAAATATATATATGCTATAATATTGTTACTTTTTATTAATTAATATGTGCTAAAAGATGTCAAACACATGCAATTAACATATAATAAATTTAATATATCCATATATGTCATTAATGCAATTTAGAATATATTATAATTGAGATTTAATTTTTAGTTTATTCATTAGATGAATGCAATCTAAATACAAGTATATTCTTAGTAATTTATACAGATTTTTAAAAATATTGAAATTATTTTTTTAATATACGTAAAATAGATATGATACTAAGTTTATTTTTATAAACTTTAAGTTTAAAAATAATTATATACTTTTATATTAAAATATAAATATAAATATAAAAAATATGTTCGTGTGCAACACACATGTATAATTCTAATTTTTAATAAAATAATCTCTGATCCAGTCTTATACACATATGGTAAAAAGATAAATAAATTCTGTAAGTTTTAAATGAAAATATAGCACTACATCACTGAAGTTATTTAAGAGTCAATTTAAAAAATAAAAAGTAACACCACAATTTAATAGAGTTGAATTTTACAAAGCAGCCCATTGAAATACAACCCCCATATAAATTGTGTTTAACTAAAACCAATGAGCCCAATAACTTTTTTGTGTTTTCATAACCGTCAATCATTATTATTTTTATAGAATTCTTAATTTAAAATAATATTTTTAACAATATAAGAAATTTAATTAATAATTAAAAATGATAATAAATTTAAAGTTATTTATAAAAATAAGTATTTATTATATTTGATTAGTTCGGTTCAACCGAACCCAAAACTTCATAAATTAAACTGAACCCAACCCAATCTAAGTTCGATTTCAAGGTTTTCAAATAAAACTGAACCAAATCCAAACCAAAACCTCCTATAATCCCTCATTTTGGTTTTCGTGGACAGTTTGGTTATATATACTCTCCCATTTATAAGAGTGTACCTGGAATATCTCAATTTAAGATATTAATATTATTAAAATAATTATCTAATAAGACTATGATATATGTGTAGAATTTTATGGGCATCTATGTTACTCTTGTGCGAAATGTAGACTTTTTAATTCATCCAATTATGCATTCACATTTAAAAATGTGTTATATTGTGTTAGGATAAGATTTGCTTTATTTTTACTTTTACTTCTTTGGTAGGGCTAGGCTGTCTAAGTAAATCACGTATAAATATTTTTTTTGTTTCTTAATTTTTTAAATGCTTATATTTTTCTGATGCACTTTAGTTTTCACGTGTATTTCACGAGAAACTAAATTTAACCACAATCATACATAACAAATAAATTAATTAATATTTTTTAAAAAAAGTCATGTTAAAAAATTAGGCGATATAATTTTTATTTTGATTATTATTTTTAATTAAAATATATTTATTTAAATTCACACACCCAGATATCGGAAGGAAGATTGAATTAGATGATATATTCAACTTGGGTTTGTAGTCAAAATAATCATCCTATATTTCATTAAAAAGTAATCAGGTAAATTGAATTAGTTATATACTTTCTAAATGCTGGTTTATTTTTATATGAATGCATTTGGTACGGTGGCAAAGAATGCAAGAATTAATCGTTAAATCACATGGAAAGCAAAATGCTGACTCACATTTTAGATTGATTAATGTAGTTTTGAAGGCTATTATGTCTTTATATAATGCCTTTCTATTATATACAATTCGATGCTCTGCTATTATGCTCATGTACGATCTGACAGGATGCATGGCTTGATATTTATATATTTCTTGAACACGTAAAAACTAGTGTGGAGCGAATCTCTTCTTTCTCTCACCATTTAACTTGTGATTATTATATATAGTCTTGATCATGTAATATATATATGAATAAAATTCAGAGATTGAAGCATACATTCCAATAAAACTAATGGAGTCTTCTGTCTTCCCTTTTGCTCTCATGCTTCTGATACTAAACAGTGTCACCCTCACCTCATCCACACCATTTCTCAATTCAACCACAGATCTTGATGCACTGCTCGCCTTCAAGGCAGCCATCACTTCTGACCCACTTGGTGTTTTGAGCAGCAACTGGTCCAGTAACACGCCCATGTGTTACTGGATCGGCGTCTCGTGTAGCCTCAAACACAACCGGGTCACGGCCCTCAAACTCTCCGGTCTTGAGCTCCACGGAACCCTTGCTCCACATCTCGGAAACTTAACGTTTCTGCAGTTGTTGGATATTAGCCACAACAATTTCACGGGCTCCATACCCTCCCAGCTGTCTCGTTTGCAACGTATGAGGACATTAAACATACGAGACAATGAGTTCACGAGTGTTGGTGGCAGCATCTTCACCAACATGTCTTCATTGATAGAAATTGATATGAGATTTAACAATGTATCTGGCGAATTCCCAAATGGCCTGTGTCGTAATAGTACTCCAGAGCTCCGAAGAATCGATCTCACTGGAAATCAACTTTACGGCCGGATTTCGGCAAGGTTGCACGAGTGCAGGAAGCTGGAGTACCTGATGTTGTCCTGGAACCAATTCAGCGGCAGCATACCAAGTGAAATCGGGAAGCTTACCATGCTTAGGGCAGTACTAATACATTCGAACCATCTGGAAGGTATGACACGGAACATCTAAGTTTGAGTAATTTATATGATTTGATATTCCATGAAAAAAGAAGAAAAATGAAATTATTTATAGGAAACATTCCATCTTCCATCTTCAACATCTCTGCTTTGGAGATTTTGAACCTCGCCCAGAACAGTCTGAATGGAAGTCTCCCAGCTTTCACAGGTAGAAATTTCACAATTATTTTTCAACACCAAATGAAATGATTTTTATTTTTTAGTTAATTATTTCCCTATATAGGTGGCATACCAAAAGAAATTGGACATCTCCCTTCATTGGTTTATCTACACCTATTTAGCAACAACTTAACAGGTATGATTAACATGTTCTAGATAATTCAGTAGAATTTCCATTATTGACAACTCATAAATAAAAATACGCAGCATATATATATGTTTATATCATTGCGCAAGTGATCTGGTCTTAGATCCTGCTCTTAATAGGTTGGTTGGTATGTCTATAACCTATATACGTTGATATATACATACAGATCACAAATTAATGCAAGGATATATTCCATAATCAATTTGAATGGGGACTAGTTTGTGCTATAAAATTTACCCCAATGTAAGGAGAATAATAAGTCATTGATTAATTTTTTTAGTAAAAAGATGAGAGTTTGTATCTATAATTCAGGAACTGTGCCCAAACAGTTTGGAAACATGACTTCCCTAATGCTCCTGGGTCTTTCTGATAACAGATTCATAGGTACGTTTAAATGCTTTGCATCGTTCTTGATTTTGGTCATTTTGCAATAGTTATAGAATTTAATCAACCCAAACTGAAGATTAATAAATTTGAAATTGCCATGCGTGATATATAGGTGAATTACCAGAAGAGATTGGTACTCTGAAAAATCTTGAGACTTTGGATGTGTCCTCCAATGAGCTAACTGGTTCCATCCCCACTTCCATTGTAAACTTAAGCAGTTTGGCTGATTTATATCTGGATGGCAATCAATTGACTGGGTTTATTCCAATAAATATCGGAAAGTTGAAGCAGCTCCAAACAATAAATCTTGGAAATAATCGACTGAAGGGATATGTACCTTCGAGCTTGTGGAGTCTTACTGACTTAGAATATTTACAGTTGCAGTCCAACTATTTAAGTGGTCAGCTTTCACCTATGATTGGAAATCTTTCAGCTCTCCAATTATTAGACATGTCATCTAATAATTTTGAAGGATCAATTCCATTGCAGATTGGAAATTTAACGTCTATCCGCTATCTACTCTTATCCTCGAACAAATTAACTGGTGAGATTCCTTTGTCTATCTGCAATATTGTATCAACTGAAATCCTCCATCTATCAAACAACAGTTTGGATGGACCCATTCCACAATGTTTGGGAGAGATAGAAGGTCTTGTGTCCATCAACTTAAACAGGAATAAATTGGAAGGAGCATTAACTCAGTCTCTGGTCAAATGTAAAAATCTTCGTGTTCTAGACATTGGAAACAATATAATACAAGGCAGCTTTCCCTTTTGGACAGAAACTCTTCCTGATCTTCAAGTCCTCATCTTGAGGGGTAACATATTTAAGGGTACCCTGTTATTGACCACGGAGAATGAGCTTTCGTATCCCAAATTGAAAGTGTTTGATATATCCAATAATGCATTTGCTGGGTCTTTGCCCGCCAGATATTTGATGAATTTTAGAGCGATGATGGATACAAACGTAAACCCCCCAAAAGAAGATAATCAACTATTATCATCTTATGAGATGTCTGTAATTTTGAAAGGTATGGAGCGATCAATGAAGATAACCCTAACAGCCTTTGTAACCGTCGACATGTCATCCAACAGATTTTCAGGGAGTATCCCAAATTCTATGGGAAATTTGAAATCCATTAGATCTTTGAATTTGTCTCACAATCTCCTCACAGGAAATATACCTTCATATCTCGGAAATATCAGTACCCTTGAAATGTTGGATCTGTCTTCAAACAGATTCGCGGGTGAAATTCCATCTCAGCTAACAAAGCTGACATTCCTTTCTGTGTTAGACCTTTCAATGAACAATCTTTCTGGGCAGATACCACAATCCAGCGGCCAATTTTCCACATTCGAAAACTCTTCATTTCTTGGGAATGCAGGATTATGTGGAATTCCATTAACACGAAAATGTGAAGCGCCTTCGCCTCATATGCTGCCGCAAGAAGGTGATGAGGATTCGTATTTTGCAGAAGGATTATGTTGGCAGGCTGTTGTTTCAGGGTATGGATCAGGTTTTGTATTGGGAGGTAGTATGGGTTATTTCATTTTCCGATATGGAAGGCCTGAATGGATGGTGAGATGGGTTTATGGCATTTACAAGATAAGGCGCAGGAGATGAAGAACTCGATCAAGTATGATGAGATTGATCCATTCAAAATATATTGGCTCAATGTAGAATATGTATGGTTGTTTTCTCACATTTATTCGCTTATATAGTTGAACCTCTGCACTATTTTCTGTCAAAATATTATGATCATGTCTAAGGATGTCAATTTAGTCCGAAACTCGCGGGTTGGCCCGATTAACCTGACCCAAAATGCGAGTTAGAAAAAAATTTAGCCCAAATAGCCTGAAACCGAATAACCCGAGGCCCGATAGAGCTGAACCCGAAACCCGACGGGTTGGCCCGATTAGCCCGATTATTTTTTTATTAATATATTTATCAGAATTATAGTACTAAAATCTACTTTTGATATTTAAGATCATATTTATTAATAAAATTTTAAGTTATATAATTATATTTAGTTCAAATAGTATTCAATACATAGTTTTCTTATATACACCATTAAATGAAAAATTAAATTAAAAAATAAATAAATTTTTCTGAAAAAAGGATTTCAGTTTTCTTCATTTTATCTCCTCTATACTTCATTAAATGGGAAAAATAAAATAAAATAAAAATAAAATCAATTTTTCGAAAAAAGGATTTCAGTTCTCTTCATTTTATCTCCTCTATACTTCATTAAATAAATAAATAAAATAAAATAAAAAATAAAATCAATTTTTTGGAAAAATGTTTTCAGTTATCTTCATTTTATCTATTACAAACTTCATTAAATGGGAAAAATTAAATAAAAATAAAATCATTTTTTCTGAAGAATATAGTTCATTTTATCTATTTAAAACTTCATTAAATTAGAAAATTCAATTAAATAATAATAAAATTTAATTTAATTTTAGAGTATTGGATGATTCAACAAGGCAATCAAAATCTTATGAAAAATCGAAAAGAAAAGGAATTACAGATCAAATATGTAATAATGAAGTTCGCAGAGGATAAAATGAAAATGAAAATTATTTGAGGGAGACACCATAATTAAAACAGGCTAAATGACAATGGAACCCATAAATATGTAATAATGAAGTTCGCGGAGGATAAAAAGAAGACGAAAATTATTAAAGCATGACCGCAGATCTTGTGAAATCAAAGGCTAGGATTTATTCTCATTTCTTACATTAACATCTATTATCATATGATCTAACCTCTCTCTATATATATATTATAAATAAATTGATCCCTTAACTGATGATGACTGTGTGATCAGAGTATCGGAAGGGAAAATATCGACAAATGGCTATGTATGCAGCTACAGAATACTATTGTTGGAGATGTTTACGAGAAAGAAGCCAACGGATGATATGTTTGATAAGCTCATATTTATACTCACTTATCTATATTTTTCTCCATTGTTTCAAGTATATTTTGTTATGTTTTTACTTATTATTGTGCATGAGTCTATTATAGAGGGTGTTATGCCTTTGATGGGTGATTTTTGCAGGTTTTAGGCCAAATTCATTGGAAACCCGTACCGAAAGCAGATGATGTTCAAAGGAACAGTCACGAATTCTTCCACACGTGGAATCCGAGCTAATGGAGCATGGGAAGAGAAAGATCTTTGAATTAGCTTTCCAACGCAACTGGAATCGGGTCAATCGAAGTTCGGGAGCAAAAGTTATGGCCAAAACCGTGAGACTGCGCAGACAAGAGGATTTGTGTCGAGAGACAGGATTTGTGTCGACCGAAACAGAGGTCAAACCTCCGGAAACTTGTGATCTGTAATCCTGTCGACCGACAGGATTTGTGTCGATCGACACGGAGGCCTGAAAAAGCTGTTTTTGGCCTGTTTTGGCAGTTTTTGCTATTTTTACCAAATACTCTAATTAGGTCTTCTTCCCCCTCTATAAATATGAACTCTTAGGCACGAAAATTATATCTTTTTTCTCTGTTTTGCTAAATACATTGGAGTTTTTCAAGACCTTGAAGGTTCCTATTTTATTTGTAAGTCAATTAATAATATGTTTCATTATTTTCTAGACATGTTTTGTGGCTAGAACCCTAAACAGGTTCTAGGGTTATGATTTCTTTTCTGATGTATGTTTAATTGATATCAACTCTTGAAGCATGGTTTAATTCTCTGATTTAAGTTTATAATCAAGATTAAAAGAAGGACCGAGAGGTGAATTGAGATCTAGGTTTATAGTTAATAATTGATGGATCGAGAGATGAAAATTACTAACAGGAAGAGAGAATTAATTGTGTTTGTTTTCTGTCTCAAAAGGAAGAAACTTGCATAGGAATTAATTAGATAATTATTGAGATTGATTAATTTGGTGTTCTTGAGACCGAGAGAAGATAGTCACTAATTCATAATCTAGGATTTAATTGCCTGACCAAGGAATTTAATCCACAAAAATCTATGTTTGAAACTGGAACAACCGGCAAATGCGACGGTGAGAGTATCGCAGGAGAATCTGGTTTTCCCGAAGAAAAATGAGAAGAAGAGGTTCTCGTTGAGCATTCGTTACAGGGGAGACATCGACTCTCCGTATCGACAGGGTTCGCTCACATGGGTTGAAGATTCCGGCAAGTACACCGTCAGAAGTCCGATTGTGGTTGCGCCCGCAGTTGATAATTACGTGTAGTTTCGAATTGCGAAAGCCTCTTATCTCAATGTTTCAAAGTTAACGTGTATAATAAAAGTCCCACCCACTAGGTGGACTTTTTAAGTTATTGTAATTATGTGTTGTGAATTGTGATTTTAAAATGGGGGAAAACACGGAATTTTATCCAAAAAGTTTTCATTTTTCGGAATTTTATCCAAAATTTTATCTGTTAGGAAATTTTATCCAAAAATATATTATGTTTGGAAATTTTATCCAATTTTATCCACATTTATTTTTTTTAGCGATAAATCGCCCGTTAAATCACACATAATGTCCACGTCGCGTCCAACTATTAAGTATATGACTGTATATTAATTTACTTAAGATGATGACTATTAAGTGTTAAATAAATAGAGTTATGGGTTTTAATTCCCTTCTCTCTCCTTTTAAATGCATAAAGTTATTTTATTGCATAATACATTACAACATTTAGAATAAAATGAATGGTCACAATCTTTGAGGATTGAAATGAAGAGTTGCATCAATTAATATTAAAGAATAAAAATAATTAAAGATTATAATAAAAGGATGCAACTCTTGAAGATATAAGTGAAGTGTTGTGTCCTTTTGTAAATGACACAACATATGAAATTTATCATTATAAATAGATGTCTCTAATCCTCATCTCTATGCAGCATCAAAGTAGAAACATTATAGAGAGAAGGAAGAGAGGGAAAGAAATAAATGATTAAAGGAAATAAAAGGAGCGTCAAGGAGAAGATTAAAGTTATGGCTATGGATCAAGGTATTTATAATATTCCTCTATATTTAATTATTTATGGATGAATCATATAAGATAAAGATCATAGATAAATTAAATTAGTCTAACAGAGAAATCTTGGACTAAGGTATATGTGATTAACATGAAACCAGATTTGGATATTGAAGGGTTTGAACACATTTATCCAATCAAACTTTTCGAAGATGGTGACATTTTGATGTTGCGGGAAGACCTTCAACTCTTCTACAACTCTAGCAAGACTAGTGCTACTCAAAATCCTGACATATTTTCTCAACTCAATTCTCCTCGCTCCAAGTTTTCTCTCTCTTAAAAGCTTGGGAGTTGAGAATGCTATCTCATTCTGAATAAGACTGTTAAATGAAGGGCATTGTTGCTTTTTCACATTTATATGTTTGCTCGCTTTTTTATGTGAAATATATTTCATTAGCTGATCAATCATACTATTAATACTGAGTATATGTTTTTTTTTATAAAAGGAATACTTTAAAAAAATACCATAAATTTTTCCTGTCATTAATTTATAATAATGTTTCATTTAGCAACTTAAAATGTAACGCGCCGGCCCCAGGGCCAAAACGAGCTCACCCGAGGTCGGCCACGTTACTTACCAATGGTCTGGACCAGCTTTCAGACTGACGGCTGATCCCACAGACCAACACAAGTCCTTCCCATCGTGCTTTGTCCTCACTCACACGCACCGTGAGAATCTTCCCAGGGGGTCACCCGTATTAGTTTTACCCCAGGTCAAGCACGCTTAACATTGGGATTTTCCTAGAATGGGTGCCAGAAAAGATGGTGCACCATGTTGGTTAGGGGTGTGCACGGTTTGGCCGAAACTGGCCGAACCGGCCAAACCAAATTAATTTGGCCGATTTGGCTGGTTTGAAAAAAAATGATTGGCCGGGTTGGTTTGAAAAATCTCAAACCGGATGATTTGGTTTGGCCGATGGTTTGAAGGATGAAACCAGCCGTTTCGGCCAGACCGGCCGTATAAATAATATAATTTTAAATATAATAATGATAATAAAATATTATTTGATAAAAAGCTAAAATATCAATTATATTGATATATATGTCCGATGCTTATATTCTTTCGAATTGTAACCCTATAAATCAACTTATATATAATTGTTTCTTGCAACCATAGTATTATTTATTTATTACTTATCTCTTATTTATAATTAATGACAAGCGATACATATTTATATTAGTTTTATTTTGTGTATCATTCTTTCATTAATTTCTAATAATTAAATTGATATACAAGTTTCATTTTTTGTAATATTTTTAGTTGAATAATCTTCAAACCGTTTAAACCAGCCGAACCAACCCGTTTTAATATGGTTTGGCCGATTTGGTTTGAAATAATTATTTGGCTGGTTTGGTTTGTGAAAATTTCAAACCGTACCTATTGGTTTGGTCCGTACTTTGCCCCTTAAACCGGCCAAACCGGACCGTGCACACCCCTAATGTTGGTATGAGTAGCACCTATCAAATCCTTTAAGCTCTCTTCAGCTATACAGTCTTATTCCTGTATAGCCCTAGAATCCCTCATTCTGGTGTGGGCCCGATTCATTCATGTCACCCTCCGCTCAACTAATGGAAGTCTTACGGGAGCCGCTCATTGTCCATGCTTCTCTACATCGGCGATCACTCCCTACTCCGGTACCGAGTCACTACATGCCCACCAGCTTCCGCTTGTTTCGTCCCCGAACCACACCGTACTGGGAGAGGTTCGGCTCTGATACCGTTTGTAATTGAGAGATCATAGGATCGGAGTGTAGTGGTTAAATCATCTTGCTTGTGACTGATAGGTGACAGGTTCGAGCTCCCGGGGACATCTAGGTGCGATCATACCAACACTAAATATGAATAATTAGCTTTTTTTTTCACAAAAAAAAGTTAATAATACACCTATGTTAAGAATTAAATTTAAAATAACAAAAAACATTAGAATTTAAATGTGCAATTTTGACTGTGTAAACATTGGGAATTATATTGCAAGGACCAAGGTTAAAAATGAGATTGTAATTTTGTAAACACTATAAATCCAATTACAAAATGAAATAAATATTGTAAATAAATTGTAGTCTAATAAACATTAGATTATTTGTTAGCAATATTTGTTTTTCAATATTGTTGAAGGGCGTGATTAACGGGATTTCAGGTGTGGAAGATTAGATAACAAATTTCAGGTTGGGGTTTCTCGCATTATATTACTCCTTCCGTCCCGGTTGATTAGTCCCCTTGAGATTTGACACAATAACCAATGCGAATAGAGATAGAGGAAATGAATATTTTATTAGTTATTGGAGATTAACTTTCCATTTTAGGTTAATGGACAATTCAATGGGACGAACGAAAAAGGAAAGATGGACTAATGAGGTGGGACGGAGGGATTAACAATTATTAGAGATATTGGGGTGTTTCTGTTAATGAAGATCGCAATTATGTTTATAACTAAACTGAATAATATTTTTATTTAAATTTAAATTTAAATTTTAAAAGCTGTGATTAGAGTTTTTATTAACCATCCATCAATTACAAATAAATAATTATGATTTATAACATACTAACTTTTATTACCATACAATCTATTCTCTGTATATACATAAATAGAGCTCACCCCTCAAGAAAATCAGAGCCACATTTTTGTCACCAACCACAATGCGCTAGCTTGTAATATTAATTCTTGTTTGTCCCTCCACCTTACTTGAGAGTTGAGACACATGTGATTAAAACGCCTTGTTTACTATTTTTTAATTGAAGACTTAGATTTTTAGCGTCAACTGTGATTTTTTGTGTTTGCAAGATACTAGTGAAGCATATTATGTATAATCAAAACCAAATACTCTGAAATTTTTGGGACTAAATAGTAAGCTTTACCTTTTCTTCGTGGACATAATTAGATAGGTCAATCATCGCCTTTTTTTTTTTTTTTCTTTTTTTGTTTCTTTACTAAGCTTATATTTAGAAAGGGAAAAATATTAATTATATTATAAATTATTTTTTCCAAATAAATTATATATCATAAAAATCATCAAAATATATTACAAATTATCGACTTTGTTTCAAATTTTTGACGAGACCAAACATCCGGCAGTTGAAAGTTTAAGTAGTTTGCCGAAAATTTATAATTTTTCATAGTTACAAAATATATTATAAATTATACATATTAAATTATAATTTTTCAGCAAGTTACGTCAACTATTCATCGCCAGAAATTTGCTCCCGTCTTTGAAACAAAATTGAAAGTTCTATAATATTATTTGATAATATGACTAATTTATAATGTATTTGAGAAAACAAAAATAGTTTAATTAATTGTAATATATTTTATTCGAGATGGGAGCAGAGCCCTTATATCTTTCGTATTACAACGATCAAAAGTACCAGTTAACTAAAATTGACGGCGTATTTAGGCTGGCCGCTAGGGTAAAACAGCCCGAAATGCTACTTCAAAAGTAGGTGCCCATCAAGAGAAGCGATCCTGGATGCTTCTCTATTCCGGTTGAGATTGGGGGACGCACTTTCGAGAGAGTACTTTGTGATACTGGGGCCAGTATCAACCTGATGCCGTACTCCATCCACAAACTTCTCAACATTGGAGAGATGAGGCCCACGATGATCACCCTGCAGATGGCGGACCGGTCTGTGTCCCGCCTGACAGGTATACTAGAGAATGTGCTCTTTCGCGTGGGCCATCTCATTTTCCCTGTAGACTTCATGGTGCACGACATGAAGGAGGACGAGAATATGCCCATGATCTTGGGGCGTGAGTTTCTTGATACCAGTGCCGCTCTCATTGACTGTCAAGGTGGCGAGATCACACTCCGGGCGAATGATGAGAAGATCACCTTTGTGATCGACAAGAACAAGAAGAATGTGGAGTGCAATCGAATCTCGACTACTGACGAAGGGGATGAATCTGAAGAGGAAGAAGCAGCTGCCATTGAGTGGGAGCGAGGAAACGAAAGGGTGAAAGTGTCAACTACGCCACCTTTTTCTGCGCTCACCACTATTGTCAAAGACCGGAAAGTTTACATGGTGGATGCCAAAGGTCGGCGAGTCTGGACCTGACCTCCCTGGCGGTGATTTGAGGTATCGTCGAGCTGCGACGTTAAATCAAGCACTTGTTAGGAGGTAACCCAACCTTTACGTGTTTTCTTTTCAATTTTTCATTTTTATTTTGAATTTTTATTTTTTTGCTTTTATTTTGCGTTAACAGTTCTTTGCAGTTAAAAAATAAAATAAAATAAAAATATTTAGAGTACAGCTCGGCATCGATCAACGCAGCCTGGCGTCGATCGAAAACGAGCACCCCTGCGTGATACACTTTGATCCACGAAGGGATCGATAAGAAGGCTTCATGTCGATCGATGCAACCCTGCATCGATCGACGCGAAGTGCCAACAGTCATTATTTCACATCGTGCAATGTTCGAAGGCTCCAGGGGATAAAAAGTTGATGTCTGAGATCAACTACCAGGTATAGTTCCCTCTTTTTTCTGATTTTCAAACTTATTCCACTCTTCGAGTTGGAAATAAGTTTGGGGGGATGTGGACAAGAGATGGAACGTTCTATCTTTTATTTATTCTGCTTTCCGTCTTTAATTTTTGCCTAGAATTTTCATTTTATGCTATTTTGTGAGGAAAATTTTTGATTTTTGATATAACCTGAATGAGATTGTGAGATTAGAATCAGTTGAGGGTTGAGTTTGATTTAATTGTGATTGTGGTTAGATGCCTATGAATGTAGAATACCGCATGATAGGATTGATTTGACACTTATACTTGCATGCTGATTGAGCTGATTTGAAATTGACTGTGGAAGAAAATTTTAAACCCTTGTGTGAGATTTTGAGCCTTATTTCGTTTGATGTGAGATTCACAAGTGTATTTTGATTTCTCTAGAACTTGCCTATTTTCTGTGTTGAGACTGCATAGTGTGCACAAGTTTAGGAGATGATATTAGGCCATCTTTGTTAACCCAATATCCTAAACACTGTCCCTTCACAATAAAATTTTCCCTAGTTAGTCACTTTGAGCCTGTACAAGTTTTCTTTCCATGTCTATGAGATTAAGAAAAGTATTGTCTCACTCATGTCTTGAGTTGTGGTATGTATGGGGTAGATTGGTGAATTGGAGATAAGATATGATAAATTAGTGGTTGGTGAAAGATGTACGTTAGAGAAGCTCAATAAATAATTAGAATTCTCATAAGCTCTCTGAAAAGAAAAGAATATAAAATCATGAAAAGGGCATAGGAGATTCGAAATGAGCTAGAAAAATAATTTTTTTTTTGATGAGTTGTTGATATATTTGAGGAGAAGGGTGGATGGAGTTAGATAGTGATTTGAGTTGTTGAGAGTAGCTAACTCAATTTAATTTTTAGTCACTTGGCCATATATTTTCCTACCCCTCACAAAAGCCTACATTACAACCTTTTGAAAGTCCATTTTGATTCTAGACTTGTGTGCACATTCTAGCAGTGGAGATATTAGAATATTTGCAAGCCTATGGTAGAAATTTCTTCATACATGTTGTTGAGTGCTTTCATTTGTACCTTAAACACTTGAGAGTTGAGCGATACACTTCCTGTGAGTTCTTCCACGGTTGATGAATTTTCTATCTCTTTCAAATTGCTTGTGTGTAGTGGATTTTTGATTCTTCACTGTGATGAATCTTGTGAGGCATTGCACTTTAACTGCATGATCTTTTGATTTCTTTCTTGCCTATTGATTGAGGAGAATCAAACGTTCAAGTTTGGGGGTTTGATAAGCTCATTATTTCACTCACTTATCTATATTATTTTATATTATTTTATGTAGTTTTATTGAGTCTATATATATATTTTATGCATGAGTCTATGTTTGATGGTATTATGCGTGCTTTGGTGTGTTTCTACAGGTTTTAGGCCAAATTCACTGGAAAACCGTTCCAAAAGCAGTGACGTGCAAGAGTAGCAGTGAAGAGTTCTCCCACAAGAGGAATTCGGGCTATTGGCGCATGGCATTAGATAGAGCTTCGAGTTAGCTTTCCAACACAACTGGAATCGGGTCAATCGGAGTTCGGGAGAGGAAGTTATGGCCAAAACCGTGAGACCGCGCAGAAGGGGCAAAGTCTGAAAATTGAAGAACCACATCGATCGACTTGGGATCCACATTGATCAACGTGGATGTTTCACATCGATCGACGTGGAAGCCACATCGATCGATGCAAACTTGCTGCTGACGCGAAAATTCGATTAAATTCGAATTATATCATATCTTTAGCTCTAGATTTGATAGGATACACATCCACCTCTATAAATATCCTAGTAATTTTGACTTTTAGAGAGGATCGAGGACCTTATCATTATTTTAGCATCCAGTATTCAGTTTTTAGAGTTGGGAAACACGAAACCCTTTTATTTTCTTGTAGGTTCTTTACTTTTATGCAATTTAATATGTTTTCTTTTGGATTTCTATCTGCGATGAGTGGCTAGAAACCTTAGCGGGTTCTAGGGCAATGAATGATTGATCTTGAATGCATGTTTAATTAATTAACTCAAACTGCTTGGTTTTGAATTCCTGTTTAAATTGTTAGGATCTAGAATTAATCAGATCGAAAGATAAAATTAAGTCTAGGTTTACAGTTATTAATTGAAGGACTGAAAAGTGAAAATTGATAACAGGAAAAGGATTTCGAATATAATTACAATCTATCCTAAGGGAAGATAATAAATAATTGTAGGGATTAATCTGTGGAATTATAAAATGTTGATTATTACTGTGTTATGGAGGCCTTACATTCACTTAATAGTAACCTAGGCTATAACTGTCCGCCCAAGAAGTTATAGTATATTTATGATTTCCCACGAATGCGAGTTAATTGATTTACATGTATTCTGATTAATTGTTCACCTTAGAATCTGTGTTCCTTTAAATTTGATTTCTAAACCCCTTTAAATTTCATTTCTGTTTTCTTTATTTTCATAAAAAACAAAACCCTGATTTTCTGTTTACTCAAACAATGAATCTTAGGATCATAGTTAGTACACATGATAATTTCCCCATGCAATTCCCTTAGGTACGACTTGAGTTATAAATTTTATTTTCCACTGTTGCTATAATTAATCTGTAGATTTTACAGTGATCACTTACTCACTTGTCTCTCATTGCTAATAGGTTCTCCCAATACTTGAGCTTGATTGGCCATGGCCGCCATTCTTTCATAGTAAGTGGAAATTGTTTCTTCCTCAGTCATTCGCAAATTCTCAAATTTAGTTGTTAAAAGTCTCATCCTTGTTCTTCTGACGCTGGCTGTTCCCTCACATTTTCTTTGTAGAATGAGCCACGCATCCCTAGCTTCAGAGCAGCTTGAAATTAACCTAAAACACGTATCATCAACAGACACAAAAATTACATTTAGTGTTTTCGAATTACAGTTTGACACCAGTCGTTCCTCGGCCATCCATCGTCCTTCGGGATTAGCCAATGCAGTTATTTTTGCCGCATATTCTGGATCTGGAATTTCCATTTTTTGAGTTGTCCAACCATCCAGAACAGCAGCCCACGATCTTTCATCAATTGCCTTGATATACATCCTCATGCGTGATTTCCACAAGACAAAATTGCTCCCATCACAATCTAGGACCGGAGGTCGAACCGCAACACTTGAGCTATCCATTAGTGGTAAACTGCACTAAGGAACAAATACTTAGTCCGTCAAGCAGAGGCTCTGAGTCCAATTGAAAGAATTTAGTGTATGGTTTACCATAAATATTAAGGTGTTAGAGTTAGAGTTTGAGAAGTTTGACACAGCGGAATAAAAATTTTCACGGGTTTATTTCTAAACCCATGAGTGCCTCACGACAAAAATGGTTTCACTATGAAATTTAGAATTACACAGTAAAACGAAATTATTAAAATAATATTGAATTTCTTCTTGGTTCACTCCCTTGAAGAAATTCAACAAAAGCTCATAAATAAATCAACACAAAACAATTCTAAAAGCTCCTCTACCGTTGGATTCACTCTCCGGAGATAATTTCCACCTTAGACTTGTTAATCTTGTGCTGAAATGATTCGTGAGGGTTGAGATCCGAATGTCTTGAAGAACTTCTCGCCAAATGCCCTTACTCAATCCTAAATGCTCAACTTCTTCAATCTTTCGAACCTCTATTTATTTTGACTACTTGGAGCTCACGTTCTCATTGGCCATGCTTTCAGTCGTGGCCCTGATCACTTCCCACGTCCACCTGCTTTGCTGCACGTTCTCGAAGCTCCACCAAGCTCACGTGGGGTGGTTTTATGCTGTGGAGGCACTCCCATTATTTTCCTATAAGATAAAATAGAGAATAATAGTAATATACAGTTAGTAACAATAATATACACGATCCCAGATATTTAGGATCTTAGAAAAACCGAAATTTGGGTTTAGATACGCAACCCTAAAAAATAGGGAACGGTTGGAACCGCCTAGTTGCAGCATGGAAGGATAAGTTTAAAGTGTCAGTGTTAGACTTTGGAAAAGTCTAACACTGGCACCATCAGTTATGGAACAATGTTGTTGGAGACTTTTACGAGGAAAAAACCAACAGACGATATGTTTAATGGAGAAATGAACTTGAAGAAATGGGTGGAGGAAGCATTACAAAAAAATGCAACGAGTGAGGTTGTGGTTTGATACGACTACGTATCGGGATAGGAAATTGTTCGAGTGAGTTCTTACTCCATGAATATGAATATGAGAGAAAATAGAGGAAGAAGAAGAGAGAGAGCCGCAGAGAGGAGAAGATAGCTTTATCTAATTCATTCATACCATTTTCATTAAACAATAACAAATATATACTAAGCGTAACCCTAAACCAAAATACTTGGGCCTCTAATAATAATTATTTGGGCCATGACAAGGGCTTGGTGTATCATTAATGAAATTAAACTTCCAGTTTCTAAAGTTCTTATAAAAAACACTATTTTGATGAAAGTTTATATTTCTAGGAAAAAAATATAGGTATTATATTGTTTTTTAAAAGAATTGGCCTGCTTGGCCCGAAAATCAATTCTCACTAGCATGCAAATCAGCCCGGCCCATAAAATCACCAAAAGAAAAATTCTTCACAGCTTCTACCTCTTCCAAGCAAGACTTTCTGATACTGAAATTGAAATTCTCAATTTAAAATCTTAATGTTCGATCCAGGATTGAAAATTTTAGAATCTTTCATATTATTTATCTTTTAAGTCCTAAATCAATATTTATAATATTTTTTAAATTTTAAATTGAAAATTGTAGCGCCACCAAACCGGGCCTATGCGACAGACCCACGTGTGAACAATGCACGCTAAGAGTTTTATTAATTCAAAACACTTTTGACAACAATGAAACCAAATAGTTTTAGAAATCGTTCGAATTCAACATATGAAGTGGCAGAAGAAAATACCGTAATATGATTTAAAATAAGATTTGGATATGCTTTATAGAATTTGAAACAATTGATACTTGACATGAATAATGGTTGAAGCGTAGCGGAAGTAATATGAAGTATTCATCAACACAAGTGGAGAACAAACAAGACATGCACATGCTCGAAGAGGAATATCAAATGATTTCAAATAATGACCTCCACGCGGGTCTTACGCCAAGTACAACTTGGAAACAATTATACAACATAAACAAATGGATGGGTACTATTTGTGAAGACATAGCCCTTGTGCCTCGATACCAAATGACAATCAAATCAAATTAGTCACCAAGGAAAACATGCCATATGAATCAAATTAGTTCATGCCAAAATAGGTTCAACCATCAAGAAATAATTCAAGTGAATGACTTCAAATAGGTTTACAACCAAAAGAAGTTCACATATTTGAAATGAATATGCCATTCTATCATCATGCAAAGGAGAGAGAGAGAGAGAGAGAGAGAGAGAGAGAGAGAGGTCCAATAATAGCTCAAAAGATTACATTAGAAATAAGGTTTACATTTAGTAGTCTTCGATCCACTTTTTTACAACAACGCCGTCACCGCCACCATCACCTTGTACCTGCATGTGGGAAAAAACACACACAGGGGCTGAGTACTCCGCGTACCCAGTGTTCGAGGTGTCCCAAAAACAGATTACATATATATGACGACATCACTGTTTCACACAAGCATCACATAAGGGTTTTATTGAAATCAAACTTATGCATGCGCAAAACAATTTTACCTCACATGGGAATTCCCAACTCATTTTGTGGTGCATCATAATCGATAATTTCATATAATTCGCGTGATTCACGCATGAGGGTTACAACTCCTCCCTCCTCCTTATCTCTCCCATTTCTCCCGACAAGAGGGTGATCGTGTCCCTCCTCCATATCTCGATCTCCCCAATGCTCATGGCATTAGAACAATTACAAGCACCAAAACAATTTAACGGTGACACATCGCTTTTAAAATCAAAATCATTTATTTTCAATTTTGGAAAGCAAACCAAAAGAAAAATAGGATAGAGTAGTGCTCACCTTAATTGAGGTGATGATTGAACTTGCTCCTCTAGGAGATGCTTTCTTTCCTCAATCAATATTACCTAGTTAAACAATGACATAATATTACTAGGTGTTCAATTGTGCTCATACATGTTATCTAGTTTATCTAACAACTTTCATGATCTTGTTTTCCTTTATATTCAAGTAGTATTGATTAAACATACTTGATATATTACCAACTTGCATGCTCATTCCTACGTCTATCTTTGTATTAAGTAGTTTAACATGTTGCATGCTCAACATTAGTCCATTTGAATCCTTTCCAAGTATATAACTAATGCTCACATATTAATCATCAAATCATGCTCTCACAATATCAATGCATCTTATCCCATAACATAGAAGCCTTAATTCATGTAGATTTACAATCGATTAAGATGGCCAAGTGTCCTATTTTATGACTAAGTATGATATTTAGAAAACGCTTAGTAAATGCAAGTTATGCTCTTTAAACTTCAAAACTTTTGGAAGAAGAAAAGAGATGAGGTTTTTAAATCATGCAATGTGATCCTACGTAGTTTGAATATAAGTTAGAAATAAATGAGATTTCCTAACTTTAAAAGTCTAGGCATGTTTTTGAATTAAAAGATGATGCATGACTTATATTAATAATTCTCGAAGTTAAAAGTGTAGTTAGAAATTGATTTTTAATCACGACTTATGCAATTTATGAATGTTCATGCCTTTAAAAAGAATGCATGATTTTATGAAATAATTGTATGTAATAATTTGGTTTTTGTAAAAATGCATAATTTGTGGGAAATGGTAATATTGTTCATGTCTCTGCAACCATCAAAACAGTATCATACCTTCGTGTTCACACAAAAAATCATGCTCATATTATAGACACACATAATAGACTCAACATGGTTCTAATTCCAATTGGCGGATCTCAAAAAGGTGTTACGGTTTGGTCGGGGGAAGGTGACGAATATCAGAGGTCTGGGGGTGAGTGAAAACAGGGCACTGATTTGAAAAATTCACTATGGTTCACACATAAGTCATTTTGGGCTGAATATTTGTGCAGGTGTTCCTAAGTGGGTCTAGTTTATGTGTATAAATTTTTAGAACCCGTACACTAACAACAATACATGTTGCCACAATTTGTCACTTTGTTTCGCAAAAGTTATAACTTTCATTTTACTTAACATCTTTGGGTGAAACAGAGGATCATATAATTTCAAGCTCTTAAAATGGGTGTTTGGTCAAGATCATAAACCAACTCAGCCACAGATTCTTCATACAAACTTATAAAGAACATAACTCACAGACCATCTAACATTTTCGAACACAAACAAATGGAGAAAGTTCCTAACACATCAAAGCATGTCACATACGAATTTCAGCCAAATCCCATCGCATTTGCCATGCTTAACATGCTCGAACATTTCAGATTGAAAACAGGGAATGCAGTATCAATTGAAACTACAAAATATTTTTGAGAAATTCCAAATCCTACATGTTCCTAACTCATTGAAGTTTAACATATCCGAAATTGAGCATATTTCATATTCGTTTACCCTGTCTGCCGTGCCCCAACAGATTGGGCAGAACTTGAAATTCCTCATATTGGCATCAAAATTCATTCTTCAACTCATATTAAGTAATTTCATGCTCATGCGAGTTCTAGTTACAGGTTATCGCAGCATAACATCAACCAAGACATATGGGGCATAATTTATCACTTCACAATCAACAATAGTAATAATAATTTGCAACCCTAGCCCTCTGATCGTACATGCAATCACATATTCGTAATAA
>JAPKLW010003865.1:0-33966 GCA_026898455.1 Plectranthus barbatus
GTCAGATGGATGGAGTGCGAGCACGTCACTTCAACCTCCTCCTCCGACTGATTGGGTGTTGAGTTCTCCCAAGAACTTGACTCTTGCTGGCGGCAAAACTGCCCGTAATAACTCTGGAGTTGGCTGGCTCAAGAGCTGCTATGTTCTTCCTCGGAATGAGAAAGAACACCAAATGAGATCAATAACTCACAAGCTAGAAGCTTGGAGTCTCGTGTTCAAATGATTGACACACGGAGTAGCTTTAAGAAAAGCCTCGAAAGATTGCTTATTCGCTGATATGAATGCGTTTGAGCTTTCGGTAGTTCAGGAATGGCTAAGAGTGGGCAAGAGTAGCTAAGAGTATTGAATGCTGTTGGATCTCACGTATTTATAGACGTGAGATTCAGATTCAAATACTAGCCGTTTGGACACATCCGGAAAAGTCTCTGTCCTCGCATGTCCTTCTGCAGGCGGCAGGTAGGAATTTCCGGAAAGCGCCATACCTTTGGTCGCTTTATCTGACATAGATCTCTTTGTGTCAGAACGACTCTATTCGTCAGTACGAGGAATCGCAACTGGTGTCTTGAACTGATAGACTTTAAGGCATCCTCCTTAAGGTTATACACTGTCAGTTACTTCCTCAGACGAATCTTCTTTTTGTCTCTAAGTCTTCGGGAGAGCGAATCTTGAATTCTGCTGATAACCTCCGACTGGTAGATCATACTGGTGATCTTTGTGCTGGCAGTCTCTGCTGGTGACTTTCCTTAGCACAATCAAGGTCTACCAATTCGTCTGATGTTATCTCTTGGAATCTCCCGTGACTGGTGGCTTCACCGCTGGTGAATAGTGTCAGCCAGAACACATATTCTGCTGGTAGATCTGTCAGCCTCCTGCTGATGAAATCTTCCCACTGGTGAACAGTAGCCAGTCTATAGCTCAACTCTATGCTGATGAACAGTGTCAGCATGAGTCTTCGTCAGCCGCTTGCTGGTGAGACTTCTCTCAACTGGTAAGCACATCTCATGCTGGTGAACAGTAGCCAGCATGAGTCTTGATCAGCTGCGACTTACAACTCAAAATACCTATACAGGACTTTACATTTGAGACTAGAGCTATTCTAGAGACAAACTGACGCTGGTTGGACTTAGGATTTGATCCACCAAAACACCAAACTAGAATCTAAGCAAGTAGCTACTGGGGAAGGGAAACTTAGCCAAATTTCCCAACATAGGGAGACTGCATCTATTCAAGGAGGGGTTCACGCTCAAGATAGCCATACTCAAGATCCTTGAAACCCTAGATCTCTTACCTACCTCCTATTTCCATTTTTTCAGAAACCCTGCTCGAAGAAATCAGAAATGTCGCCATTCACCATTTCACCAAAATACCTCCAAAATGGGTTCGAGCAATGTGACTTGGAAGTCTCCAAATTGAGAGGAAGAGTCGTAATCTTCACAGAGATCACATCCAGGAAGATTCTCTCAATTCTCGGTTCACCATGGATGATGAGTTTTCTCATATTAGAACCGAATGGAGATAGGCGGTCCATTCTGTTAGGCCATGACAGTTTTCTCCTTGGAGAGATAAAAACTTGTCAAGTGGGTCTGAAGATGGATATTCCTTAGTCACCAGGTTTGGGAACTCCTTTGGGTAAGGATTCTCATATCACATCTTCATCACCTCTTCTTCTAGTGTTTCAAAAGCATTAGATTCAGAGAAAAAGAGGAGATGGAGGAAAGGTTTGCAAGTAAATGAGAAACATTCCCAATGTTTTCTCACAGTACTTGAAGCCTAATTCAGCCATGGATGGCGCGGATGTTACCCATCCTACAAATTGTAGGAGCATCTGTACATCATCTGATGCTGTTGGAACTGTGGACAAGAACACTGAGCCGTGCAGATGATGCGAGGCTTCATATTTTCTTCCGTGTTCTGAAGTGTCCACAGGAAAGCCCCAAGGCTGGAAGCTGAAGAAATGTCTACATACAAGACATTTCACAGCCTGGGAACAAGACATTGTTGTGGAAGCACGGTGGCTTGCAGTAATGAGCTCGGGAAAAGACCAAGAAGGAGGAGATCTAGCAAAGGCGTTATTGGAGCAATCTGAAGACAAATTGATCATTGTAAACTTGTAGTATTATACTTTGCAAAGTGTAACTCTTGTAAAACAATGATATCAATAAAATGCTCATGTTGATGACAATACTCTGTTGTCTCAATCAAATAACTGCCTAAAATCAAATGCTAGATCATTACACTCCTTGTGTACAGAAACCTATCAAAAAAAGAATTACATGACTTTCCATGAAAAGATTGGAAAATGAAAAGGAAAATCAAATGATAGGAATTTCTTAAAGGTCTTCCCATCCCCCGTCGGAAGCAGAGTACTTGAATGCTGAAAAGGAGATTCAATTCAACAAAATTACTCTCTGCTGAGATTCCCGACAAATACTAAGGTTGAGCTCTCAGTAAGAAGACTGTGGAACTTAAAAATTCATTTAATCTAAAAAGTCTAGAAGAACTACTGAATCCAAGCTTTCAGCAGATATCCGGTGTTTACTGAGTCCAAGCTCTCAGTTGACTGATGATTGTTATTTTGGAATAGCAGACAAACCGAAAATAGTTTACTGAGTCCAAGCTCTCAGTAAAGAGACTTTTTGCTCCCACATGGATCAAAATTTAGAAGAGTCTATTCTGTCTACTGAGTCCAAGCTCTCAGTAGAACCCCGAAAAATGCTGAGCATAAGCTCTCAGCAAAGTTCGGTAGACTGCTTAAAAGTAATTTAAGAAGAATGTTGAGTCCAAGCTCTCAGTAACTATAAGCGTCTACTGAACAACAGACCTCAAAGAATGAATGTTGAGTCCAATCTGTCAGCAAATCAGGTTCAGGAATATGTAGTTCACCTCGAGTAAATAAAGAATGTTGAGTCCAAGCTCTCAGCAAATTAGGTGATCTATGGCAATCCATATTAAAGGGGTATATATATATGCTCAGTCCCAGCTCTCAGCATAGGCCTTTCACATTGCTGGAAATTGAGTGTTCAACCTATGCATCTTTGCATGTTGACCAGCAAACAAAAAAGGAGATAATTAATTCAAAAATTTCTCGAAAGGCGGGATTATCTAATGATGAAGAGACTGCAGAGTTTGCTTTCATTACAAAGTAACTTAAGCTCAGGGCGGCGACGAATGCCTAGAAGACACATCAACCACGCATAATGTTCCGATAAAGGACGTAAGGCGAACCGTCACCAACTGCCCAACCGTTGATCGGGTAAATGACTGAAAATCGTGAAGAATCCATCCTGAGACAAAATACCCACAACCTCCTTGTGATCCTCAGTGTCCAATAACCAATTGGACTTATCCTCCAAGTTTGACACAGTGGTGTAATCCACACGAGGCAAATCCATAGTGAACCTCCTAAATTTGTAATACATATCACCCCAAAGACCCAGAAACAAAAATCTACCGGTCACAAGAGAAGCAGTATCAAGGAACAAAGCGGGAGCAAACAACCCCGACAAATGAACATCCATAGCCACCAAAACAGGAGTAATCAAACCACCACTAATAGAAGGAGACTTCGAATTTGACACCCGACTCCATCCATCCATCAACATAGCCCCCATGGAGAATTGCTTCCCATTCACCAAAGCATGTAACATATCAAGCTCAGATAAAATCACATTGCTTGATTCATACCTACTGCACACCAAACCACCAACCAACTTATGAATATATCAGAAAACAGGATTCCTAATTGTAGACGCTCTACAAGACTTTAATATTGAAGTTCCTCGCAAATTTCATACCAGTGATAAACTCCCAAAATTCAGCGAGATTGAGTTCATCCGGCACAAACATAGAATCAGTAGCACAACCAAATATCTCATCAAGCTCTTGCCTATGTAAAAAGAATTCTTTACCTCTAATCTTGAATTTCATTGAGAGTGGATTGCTGTTTGGACCTTTCAAAATTGTAACAAATGCCAAAAACTCTCTCGTCAATTCCATGTAAGCCGGCCAATTTCCTGTGAGCAACTTCTTCCATCCAATGCCAGTAAGGAGACTTCACACGTCATCCTTCAATCCAAGTGCCTTGAAAGTCTCTTTGCATGGATACTTAGTCCCAACGATTTGCCTTCCTGTCAAATTTTTGTATCTCTCAAACTCTTCGTCATCAAATCCTCTTGGGCGACTAAGGGAAGAAGATGAACTCCCCTTTGTTTTCTTGTTGGCCATGGTTAAAATCAAAGTGTGAGAACATTTCAAATCAAAGTAAGGAAGCACAAGAGAGAATTTGGGAAGAGAAATTTTGACAGAAATCAAGATGGGGCGAAATGAGCCCTAGAATTCCTTTTAAAATCGTGCTAGGATCGACCGATCCAAGGAAGGATCGGTCGATCCGAGGGTCTGTCCGCCACAATTCTGAACTGCTCGATTCAGATCAGCCGATCCTGCACAGGATCGGTCGATCTGATGCTCTGACCACGAGAAATTTTAATTACAGCTACGCTCGGTCGATCTTGCCTGAGCTAGGGGGATCTGAAACGGTCCCGGGCGAGATTTCCTTCAATTTTGCAACTTCCCTGCATTCTTTCTTCAATTTGTTAGCACCATTTCGGGTTTGCACCTCCCCAAATCTTAATTCTCATCTACAAAAATATGTAAGTCTGCAAAACATCAACGAATCAATCATCCTATATCCAATATTATTAAACAAAACCAATGAAACTAAACAACCTAAACTTTTATTCCAAAAACCAAAATTACCAAAACAAGTAAACATTGGTTGCCTCCCAACAAGCGCTTATTTATAGTCAATAGCTTGGCTTCTTACCTCAATCTCTTCAATCATTGTCAAATGGGGAAGAGTCGGTGCTCATACCTTGATCCATATGTCATTGCTCATCCGGAAAGATAACTTCCTTCGTGCACTCCGAGGTGGAACATCCTCAATTCTAGTTTTCTTGACTCTTCCTCGGTCTTGCTCAAAATAATCCCCCGGATCAAGATCTTCCTCCTTGTTTGCATCCACATCAACCCATCTAGAATCATCATCTTCCTTCAATCTTTTCTTTTAAACCCCCTTTTCAAGTTCCACTTGACTTTCATCACTCTTGTCATCCATGCTCTTCGGAGGTAACGAAAAGACAACCTCTTTTCCACAACATCGGAAAGTAAGTTCACCACTCTTCATGTCAAACAATGCATTGGCCGTGTGTAAGAATGGCCTTCCAAAAATTAGGTGAACAACCCCCTTGTTCTTCATATCTACCACCAAAAAATCACCCGGGAATGTGAAACTCAAAACCTCCACATGCATATCCTCAATAACCCCCCTTGGGCAAAACAATGCATGATTAGCCATTTGAAGGACATGGCTTGCGGGTCTCAAATCTCTAACATCCAATTCTTTGTATAAGCTCCAAGACATCACATTTATACAAGCCCCGGAATCACACGCTTTCTCAACATATGTATCCCCAATCTTGCAACTTATGATAAAACTCCCCGGAACCGCTTTCTTGTTAGCTATTTTCTTCTCTCCTTGATCCTCACTTTCACCTCTCAACTCATCTTCAACTATTCCATATTCAAATGAATCTGCATCCGGTTTAAACTCCTTTCCTATCAACTCATCAAGTAATGGAACTCGTTGAATCTCATCCGGATTGGGCATCTCAATATCACCCTTCCTCACATAATCAAAGAAGTTTACTTCTTCACCTTGAGCTTCTTTCTCTTCCTTAACTTTTTCAACTTCCAACTCCTACACCAACTCTTCATTCCCAACTTTTTCTTCAACTTCCAACTCCACATTCTCAAGCTTCGGAGTCATAACCAACATAGTCTCATCTCGACTTTGCTCTCCATCTACCACATTGCAACTTTTCTCTTGTATGATTTCCGTGTCACTTGGAAATCTCCCAACTTGGTGCTTCCCACTTAGTTGCTTGGCAATTGATGATATTTACAACTGGATTTCAGCAAACATACCATCGTATTTCTTAAATTTCATTTCTAACTCCTCACTAGGATTCTTTCTCACCTCTTGATTCCCAAACCGACTACCTCCTCCAACATACCCACCTTGGCTATTACTTCCCTCATTTTCCAATTGCATAGGAGGATTAAGGGCATTGTTGGGGTTAGCGTAAGAGAAATTGGGATGGAAACGATTGGAGGGATGATAGTACATATTACCCGGTGGGTTGTATGGAGCTCTATTGTTGTTGAACCCCATTCATTGATTGAGAAAGTTCACATGCTCCGGGTAGACCTCCTTTTGCTTCATCAACATCACATCATCCCTTTTACTCCCCGAGGTAGTTAATGCATCAAGCTTCATTCGCATCATGGCGATTTGCTCCTTCAACTCTTCGCTTTCTTGCATCTCCTTCACCGACTTGACCGGCCTAAAATCTTTTCTCTCCCTTGGCCATTGGTAGCTATTCTCCGACATTTTTTCTATGGTTCGCCAAGCTTCATCTTCCTCTTGATCTAGGAAGGAACCCCCCCCCCCAAAAAAAAAAAAGCATCCATCATCACCTTAGTCTCGTAGTTGAGGCCCCCGTAGAATTGGCAAATTTGTTGACTTCTTGATAACCCGTGCCTCGGGCATCTTCGGAGAAGGTATCGGAAGCGGTCCCAAGCTTCATATAGCGGTTCATCATACCACTGTCCAAAGGAGGTAATATCCGCTCTTCAATGTTAGGCTGGGAGGAAAAAACTTGAACAAGAACTTCTCCCGAAGTTCTTCCCATGAAGCAATGTTAGACTTGTGGAGGCCCTCGAACCAATGCCTCGCTCCATCTCTTAAAGAGAATGAGAATAATCTCAAGCGAATGTGATCCTGAGGCACTTGGTTTATCTTGATAGTATCCGTTATCTCGAGGAATCTTGAGATATGAGCATTCGGATCCTCCGTCGCATGGCCACGACATTGATTGCTTTGAATCATTTGGACAAGTTGAGGTTTGATCTCAAATTGAGTTCCATTCACTCGCAATTAGAAACTTCATGTGGCTTGCTCTCCTTGAGGCCTAAAAATGTTTTGAAGTGGCCTTCTCGGTTCATTCCGTTCATTAATCAAAGCTCTCATCATTTCCAATTGCCTCTCGAGCTCGTCTATCCTCCTCATTTCTTGCATATTCTCCATTTCAAGCTCTATTTCAACTCCTTCACTCTCGAACATTTTCTGGAACTTTTGCTCTTCAAACAATCGAGCTTTGGATCTTGTTAACATGCAACACCTACAAAATCCAAAGACTCCAATCAACAACAAACAAATTTCAAACAAACACTTAGACTACGAACGATACACTTTATCTAATATCTAGCAACCTACTAAATGAAGATCCCCGGCAACGGCGCCAAAAATTTGATGCACACAAAATTCAATCAACCTAAGTTAACTAAACTCAAGTGCATACAATTAATAAAAAATAGATCCGAGCTCTTCCCGATTCGCCCGCTAGAATACTAGAGACTCATGTATTGTTTCATATCTAAGAATGAACTAGTCATTGAGTTGTGAACTATACTAGTAATGAATAACTCTAACTATCTAACTAAGAAAACGTAAACTAAACACGTCTTCTCTTCAAAATTCATCAATAAACTTCCATACTCCTTAGCAATTAGAATTCTCAAACACAAGAAATCAAATTCAACAATGATAAAACAAGGACATTGGTAAGATATCCACCTTGAAACCATGAAATTGATTTGAATGATGCAAACAAATATTTAATCCATTCAAAGATGATCAACTTACCCTACACTTCATATCTCCCTTTGTACCGGTAAGACAAGAGTAGATGAAATTAAACACACAAACAGTTACGTTATAGCATCTAATTCCACTCCAAATAGACCGTAAGTTGTCGACCTATAGGCCATCTCCGCACAGGGATTGGATCAAAACCTATATGCATCTACACTTCTCACAACACCTAGATCCGCGTATTGGCTGCAATTTCGATGTCTAAAACACACATAGTTGGTTACTGCCTACACTATGTGATTTAGGAAAAAGCTCAAGTGAGTGCATTCATGTGAATGGAAGTAAACATACAATTCAAGCTCAATTAAACATTTCAAAGCTTCAATCTACCAATATCCTCAATGATTTAGTTACACATACATTTGATGAGGTTCAATTAAATACAAAATGCAAACAAATCCATTACAAGAGTAAATCAAGGTAGAGATTTTCCCCAATTGGGTGATTTAAGACTTGGTCTCTTCCTTAGCCTTCATTGATCTTCCAATTGAATTGATTTGGCTTGAAATCCACCTTGGTTGAGGTGTAAATGAGTGGGAAGTGTAATCCTTGAAAGTAACTGCTCCATTCTATCATAAAATCTGAATCTCCTTTCTTAAATTCCATTTTTCCACATTCTATACTCAGCTTTCAGACCCTAGGATCGACCGATCTGAGGAAGGATCGCCCGGGATAGCTCAAAATGAAAAACCGTCGAACAGCACGTTCTGGATCGCCCGGTCTGGATCTGGCTCGACCGAGATTCTCCTCTGAACTGCCAGATCGATCGATCTCTACAGTGGACCGGCCGAGATTCTCCTCTAAAGTTCCAGATCGGTCGAGCTCTACAGTGGACCAGTCGAGCCTACTCTCTGAAATGTCAGATCGGTCGAGCTCTGCAGGATCAGCCGAGATTTATTTCTGAAATCCTTCCTGCGGCTCCC
Organism: Plectranthus barbatus; assembly: GCA_026898455.1. Classification (NCBI taxonomy): domain Eukaryota; kingdom Viridiplantae; phylum Streptophyta; class Magnoliopsida; order Lamiales; family Lamiaceae; genus Plectranthus; species Plectranthus barbatus. Next base: position 8,695 of record JAPKLW010003865.1, read on the forward strand.
CTGCTCATCCTGGTCGATCTTCACACCCTTTGTAGCTTGGATCGGTCGATTTTCCACCAAAACTTTGCCCAAAATAATGAATTATGCTCCAAACCAATCCTACACACTCCAAATCACACAAAACACGAAAACACAATGAAAACAACACAGAAACATATGATATGGGAGTAAAATGAATGCAAACATGCATGCACGAACATCGAAATATAGGTCATTTTACGCACATATCATATACTCTTGAGCACTATGGTGGACTTCTTCTTCCATATGGCGAACTTTTCCGCCGAGTATGGTGGATGCTTTGCGTTGTTCATCTTGATGAACTCATAACCTACTTGCTACGAAAAAATGCAAAGAAATATGGATCTGGTCCTAAGCGACTCAAAACAGCTACTCTATAAAGACCAACTGCTCTGATATAACAGGACTTTGTCCCGAGATCAGAGTTTTGATATACGCAGCCAAAATTTTACAAGATAAACTTGCACTCACAAATTGGTTGTCTCTCACCATTTTGTGTCTTTGAAAAACTTGTTGTTAGTGAGTTTGAGATTAGATTGAGGTTCGAAATATACTTCAACACTTAAGTATTGTTGAGTTTTAAATTCTTATTAAAAAATAAATTAAGCAGTAAATGCAAAAGTATTTATCGAGGTTCGGACACAATAAACTTAAGTCCTCTCTTCAGACCTTATGTCTGGAATACACTAAGATTCAGAATACAAGGGTTCTCATGATATATCGCAAGCTGATGAATGCCAGTGTCCACCAGTCCACTTGCTCACTCACCCAAGTCGTTGCTTCCTCCGCTTCGCAGATTTGAAGTGTGGACACACCACACAGCCACCATCTCTAGAACTTGGGAATTTTAAAATTCTTCCCGAAATCGTCGAACACTTTGGCTAGACACCCGTGAGAATCACAGCTTGGAGAAAAATTGAGACTGTTGTGTTCTTACTTAGAGAGTAAGAACACATAGAAATAAACTTATGCTTAGAAAGCAATAAGTCTCGTGTCCAAAGATGGCACACGATAAGCTATATAATAGCCTCGAACGTTTGAAAGCTTAAAATTGCAATTTAGCAGCGTTTCGTTACTTGGTTTAGAATTTGGTTTGTAACCTATCTTCTTGGGACACTTCGTCTATTCATAGATGAAGTGTGAGAGGTTTGAAATTGTATCCGTTTAGAGACAATCTGGATGAAGTCCAATCACGCGTCTCTCTTCTTCAAAGGACAGGTTGCTTTTCCTGTAAGTCTAAACCTGCTCCTACTTTTCTGACACTGGATATTGACAGCGTACAGTGTGTCAAAACAACTCTTCTAATGAATCCGAGGAATCGACATTGGCCCAACATCAAAGTCATTAGACTTTAAGCAATTTTCATTCTTAAAGTCTGGCCTTTAAGAGGATTCCTTCTAACTTGTTCTCTTTGTCTCCATGTGCGAGAGTAATAGGCTTGCGTGAAACTAACCAGTTTCGTGTTGGTGACGTCAACCGGTTTTCTTCATGTGGGTTATCCAAACTAGTACGTAGGATTGTAGTCAGTTTCTTCTATCACCTTGCGAAGCCCAAATTGGTGGTATTCCGTTTGTCTTGATCTGTCCTATTACAACTTCATAAACATCCTAAACAGGACTTTACAAGTTTGAATATATTAGAGACATTTCTAAGATAGTGGTTTCTATACAGGCTTTGACACATCAAAACTTAACAATAAGGTAGTAATATTTTCTAACAACGACCGGTTAGACTTTTTAAACCGTCAATCAAACCAAATTATCTGATTTGAAATTTTTTACAACAATCTCTATCAACTCACTTCTCTCAAACCAACCAAATCCATTTAGTTTGGTTGGGTTGACCAAGTTCAGCCAACGGTGCGCACCCCTTATATTGGTGCTCGAAAGTTTATCATACATTCATACTAACGCATTATTTTAAATCAAATTTAAATGAGTAGCAATTAATATTTGAAGTTAATTTAAAAACCATGAAATTTGAAATATCTTAAAAGTATTATTCTAATAAAATAAAATATGAAATCTGCAATATTCTGTATAAAAGCTTAAACATAATTGCTAAAGTTGTATAAAAAAAATGTAATCATTTTTACACATAATTTTGAAGTAGGAGTCGATTAGTTTTGTGTTAATATATTTTAATTTTCATGATTTAGAAGTTATTGTTATAGATCAAATCTCCAAATGACTTAAATCAACGACATAAAAATATTAAGCTTGCAATAATAACTTATATGTGTATATCGATGTTATAAAATAGTATAAAAATATTTTTGTTACTTTGTATATGCTAATAATTTTAAAGTCTGATGAAAATATCTAATTATTATGGTTAAGAGTTTAGTGTATTACTTTTCATGGAAAAATATCAATCGTTATGGGCTAACTCTCCAAGTTTTAAAAGAATTTACTTTTAAAAACAAAGCCCAAACTTGATTGCATTGTATAAAATAATCTCAAATTATTATTATTATTATTATTATTATTATTATTATTATAATATTAAATCCACAATTTTTTACTTAAAATTCTTATGTTTTAAGAATTATATTCTCAGTTATAAACGAGTATATGTTATAATTTTATATATGACGTCTCAGGAGTCTTACAATTTTGATAACTAGAGTCAACAACACGGTTTTTATTTAAAACAAGTGCATAAACGTTTTTTGAAATTTATAATTTAAAGTTTTATTTTAGGTATTGAATAATTTTAAGGTAAATTTTCACTGTCTCATCATTTTTATTGTGAGACGAATTTAATGAAATGATGTGTTTCTTTATTGTTAACAATATTTCAACATTTTTATTGTGAAACGAATTTAATGAAATGATGTGTTTTTTTATTGCAAATGATGTATATCTTTGTTTTAAAAATGAAATGATGTATTAAGATCCGGCTCACAATAAAAAGATGGTGAGATCGTCTCTCGGAAGACCAACTCTAATTTTAAATACACAATTCTCATATTATATAATATATCCTTACTACTATTGTGATACACATTGACTTGCAATAATTTTAATTCATATTTGATATATTAATATTTAAAAAGAGGTTTTTATATTTTTTATAATATTTTATGTAATAATTTTGTAAAATGTACTAGTATTTATAATAAAGAGATGCGCTAAATTCGATTTAAATATAAGAAATATGAGACAAAAATGATGAAAATAAGCTGGGGAAAAACAAAATGAAGGTTCGAGGAAAGCGGCAATGTTTCTAGAAAGATTCAGAGGCCGTCTTTAGAAGTTGGACCACTTTTCTACTTTCACAACCACCCCTTTCATGTACCTTCGCTCACTTCTATGATATTATATACTACCTCCGTCCCATAACAATTGTCTTGTTTGGAAATGGCACAGATACCAATGCGAGTAGAGATAGAGGAAATTAATATTTTATTAGTGAGTGTGTATAAACTTTCCATTTTAGGAAAGAAGACAATTGTTTGGGACAGACGAAAAAGGAAAACAAGACAATTGTTTTGGGACGGAGGGAGTATTTATATAGAGAGTAGTGATCATGTGAAGAATAAATTTTATTATGAGAAATGAGAATAAATTTTGGTTGTTCATATTTTTAGATCGACGCGCCAAATTAAACTAAAAAATACGCCATTTTATGGTCAATATCCTGCATTAAAAGACAATATGGTATTTATATACAATGAATGATAATTTTAAAGCCTGCATTTTAACTACGATTTTGTTCATTTTAAGGGTAATATTTTGTATTAACATTACATTGCAAAATAAAATGCTTAATCTCTCTACTTACAACATTTTATCTTCAATATTGTGCATTTTATCTTTGCAAACATGCATTATATCTCTTACGAAAAAAAATTAATCTCTCTAATAAGGAAATATTGCATGTATCAAAATATGGATATACATATCTAATCTGATATGGAAAATATTGTTATAATAAGAAAGATTATCTGATTTTCAAAATTCAAATATATCTACCGTAATTTATTTGAATATTATTACCATGTCTACTCAAATGAATCATCATCTTATTTGTGCATCAAAATAATCCAAGTTCATATTAAAAGTTAACGTGTAAATTTTGATTTTTCTTTTGAGTCATGTCAATCATTTATACATCGAAATAATTCAACCTCTCTATGTTACATAAATGAAATGTATGTTGATGTAATTTATCTTAAAATAAGTTTATTATATATATTTTTTTTATCAAATATGCATTCAAATATTATTGTATTGCATAAAATAAAATATTATATTCTCACCTCATTTTATCTTAAAATTGTTCATTATATCTCTATAAAATACACATTTTATGAAGGAATATAATGGATTTTTTTACATCATATTGTGCATTTTAAATAAGATTTCATGCATTTTAGGTATATTTTTATGCATTTAACGAAAATCAATGTGTTGTTACGAGATTTATGTATAGAACTACTAATTATTTTTTTCGTTAAGGTTTTCGTCTTCTAAATTTATGCAATAAAGATTTTGTTTGAAAGATAATTAAATTATCTTTAATTTGATATATAATACATGAAAAACAAATTTAAATTGAGTAAGTTATAATCATTTAAAGTTTTTAGAATTTAATTAGAAGATAGAGACGAAATATTACATTTTACAAATTATCCTTAAAATCGAATAATGTACAATATAATTAAAAAAATGAACACAGAAATTTTTAAATTTTGAGCGATGATATGCAAAGATTGAGGGATGGGATTTATTCTCATTTCTCATACTAAAAATATTTCTCATATGATCACCACGATATATATTAGTGATCATATGTTAAAGTCTTCTCCCATGTTAAATAGGAAAGAATCTAGATCCTTTATTTTGTAGATTCAATTGTTATGACAATTTAGAATTTATTAGATAAATAAGGTAATTAGGGTATCTTAGTAATTTAGTCTTTAAATTTGAGTAACCGTTGTTATATTTCCTTAGATATAAACATTCTCTCTCCTCATTTTTTGTCTTCATATAATATAATTAAATGATTATATCTTTCTCAATTCAATTTATTTTTCACGAATCATATATCAAATTAAATGTATTTTTACGATGATTCATATGATATTCATATTGCATATGTTAAATTTAGAAGATTCGTACGAAAGTCTTAATTTTATATTCAATTGGTATAAGTTCTTCAATATATTTACGTTCAGGATTAAAAAAATGCATCAATTACGCATAAAAATGTTCCTTAATATCTGCATTTTTTTTGCATCAAATGATGCATTATTAACTTGAATAATATGCATTTTTATTCTAAAGCATATACATTTTGTATTCATATTGAGTGCATTTTTTCACACTGATTATATGTTGCATTTTATGCCAAAAATATTGCATTTTTTACATCAAACGTTTGTATATTATGTTTTAAGAACTGCATGAAATGAAATTCGTGAATGTATATTTTTCTCATTCTTACCCTTGAATGCTAGATGGTAACACAAATAATGTACCGAAATTGGGACATATTTAAATTGATCACATGCGTTGATTTTGATTTTTAATTGTCCAGATTTATTCTTATTTAACATCTGGGAAGACTTTAATACATAATCACTACCATATATATATATAGCACTGTTGTTGTCGCAATAAATGGGAACACATCCTAAGTTGACATCATAATCCAATAATTATTGTTTGATCCATAAGACTTGAGCACAACAACTGGCAGCGGCAACATATTCAACTTCAGTCGTGGATATAGGAACAGAGTGTTGTTTCTTACTAAACCAACAGATCGAGTTATGTCAAAGAAACTGGCAAGTGCCACTCGTGCTTTTGCGAAATATTCAACACCAATTAAGCGTAAGCTCGTCACATCTTGGGTACCAAATTTCATGGGACTCAGTGCCCTTTAAGTACTTTACTATTCTTCTGGCAGCCTCCATGTACGATATCTTTGGGTCAGATTGAAACCTTGTGCACACTCAAACAATGTATGAAATAGCAGGTCTGCTGGCTGTCAGGTATAGAACTGATCCAATTAAGCCTTTGAAACTGGAAGGATTTACCGATTCTCTTTCTTCATCCAAAGTGACCTAGACACTTGGGCTCATCGGAATCCGCAGTGGCTTAGTTTTCTCAAGACAAAACTTTTTGATCAGGTCCTTAGTATATTTCTTCTGGTTGATGAAAATCCCTTCGCTGGACTGATGAACCTAAAGTCCAAAGAAGTAGGTCATCTTTCCCATCATGCTCATTTGAAAATGATTTTGCATGAGCTGGGAGAACTTCTAACGAAGTGATAAGTTCTAGGACCCAAATGTAATATCATCGACATATATCTGAACTATTAAGATGTCTTCAGTGTCCTTGATAAGAAAGATTGTCCTGCCGATCTTTCTTTTTCTGAATCCGTTCTTCAGTAGAAACTGAGACAAGGTCTTGTACCAAGCTCGTGGTGTTTGCTTTAAACTGTAGAGACCCTTCCGCAGCTTGTACACTTTTGTGTCTTCTTCAAATCATGGAGGTTGCTCAACATAGACCTCTTTCAGTTCTCCATTCAGGAAGGCACTCTTCACGTTCATATGATAGACCGTGAAGTTATGATATGCTGCATAAGCTAGGAATAGCCTGATGGCATCCATTCTTGCTACTGGGGCAAAGGTCTCGTCAATGTCGATGCCTTCGCACTGTGCATATCCCTTGACAACTAATCGAGCTTTGCTTTGGACTATGTTGCCAGCTTCGTCTCGCTTGTTCTTGAAAATTCACTTGGTGCTAATCACGACTGATGTGTTGGTCTATCCACCAAGTCACAAACTTGATTGCGAGAGAATTCTGAAAGCACTTCTTCCATGGCATTGATCCAATCTGTGGATTGCAGAGCTTCACCAATCTTTGTCAATTCAGACTGGAAAATATAACATGCTAGTAGGGCACTACCATGTCTCGTCCTCACCGGATAAATGACATCATCCAACACGACATCTTTTGGGTGATGACGTAGCCATTTGGGTCGTGGAAGCTCGTCAACCTAGACTAGTTGAATAAATGCCTCCGAAGAATGAATACCTGCTACTGGCACGTCAATAAGGAAGAAATCCTCTTATATCATCTCATTCCAAAAAATTGGTTTGATCGGTGTCGTGTCCATCTCGAACTGATAGCTGATTAGAAACTGATCCTGAAGATTGGCCTTTGTCAGTTTGAAATATGTCAGTCTGAGCTTCTGCATCTTCAGTTTAAGCTTCAACGTCTTCAGGCTGAGCTTTGGCGTCTTCAGTTTGAGCTTCTGGATCGTCAGTCTGAGCATCTAGATCTTCAGTCTCGAACACTCCAGGCTGAATTCCCCCTTGATTTACGCCATTCCTTAGGGATATAGAATATAAGGCCTCAGCAAGATCATTAGCATCAGGGCCCCTCTCGATTTTTTGATGTCCAATAGAGGATGATGGTTGAGAAGATGATTTATTCATAGATCTAGTCAAAACAATTGGTTTAGCATTGAAAGAATTCACGCCCAACTGATCATTAACATCATTGATCTCTGGAACTTCTTCTCCCAGTTGCTTCATGGTCCAACGCACTAGAGTAGACTCATCAAAAATAACATTACATGTTATTTCTACAACTTTGGGACTCTTATTGAATACTTTATATCCTTTGTTAGAAAGATGTTAATATCCCAGGAACACCTCTTTATCATCTTTAGGATAAAAAGCATTCAATTTTGACTTCCCATTGTTGTGAATATAACATGGTGAGCTAAAAGCACAAAGATGAGCTAAGGAAGGCATACAATCATGATATACTTCGTACGGGGTCTATTGAAGATGATTGTTGATGCCGCTTCTGTTTTGCGTGTAGCATGTCGTCATCAACGCTTCACCCCAAAACTTTTCTCCCAAGCAGGTCTCTGCCAGCATGGTTCTGAGTGCTTCTTTCAAAGCTATGTTCCTTCTTTCGGGAATCCCATTTTGTTGCGGTGTTTTGAGAGTTGATCTCTCTTGTTCGATGTCAGCTTCCGTGCAGAAGTCCATCAGGAGGCCATTGCAGAACTATGTTCCATTGTCTAAGCGGATTCTCTTCACTATGACTTCTCTTTAATTCTAAACTCACATAATCATCTCGGAAAGGAGAATCTTCACTTTATCCTTCTCCTTAAGAATCTTTATCCATGTGTATCTTGAATAGTCGCCCACGACTACCTACGAGAACCGCTTTCCTCCAATTGTTGGCAGAGTTGTTGACTGACTTGTTCTTGAAGGAGGCTTTAGTCTGCTTTCCTTGTTGGCACGCTTTGCATACTCCTTCTTTCTTGAATGCTCCTCTGGTCAGTCCTTCTACGAGAATGAGCTTGGCCAAATAGTTAATTGTTTTGAAGTTCAGGTGGCTCAATCTTTTGTGCCACATCCAGTTTATCTCCATGGAACTGGTCGCCACGAAGCACGAGTTTGTCAGCCCACTCTGCCAGTCTACGATATATTGTCCTCCTTTTCTGATTCCTCTCAGCTTGACTTCTCCTGAAGCCTTGTCTTTGATCTGATATTCCATTTTTAAAAGAAAACAACATAGCCACTCTCGCTGAGTTGGCTTATGCTTAGGAGGTTGTGGTTCAAGTTGGTGAAAAGGGATACATTAATGATGTGGACTTCATTTTTCTCAATGCATCATCTTCCTATAACTATGCCCATTGAGTTATCACCAAACAGGACTGGTAATCATCTGACCATGTTGAGATATGTGAAGAGATTCTTCTTTCTAGTCATGTGAGCTGAGCATCCACTATCCAGGATCCGCTCGCTCTTATCTTGAAACTGGCTCACATGTTCCTATCCTTGTAAATCACAAGTTTATATTTTAGGTCGCCGAACATGAACGGGTCCTACGAGATTAGTTCTTTGGATTATCCCCTTGGGAATCCAAGTTTTTGTGATTTTGACAGTAGTTGGCTTCTTGTTGTTATTAGTAGCAACCTTTCCCTTCCTTTTCAAATAATGTATGACTTTGGTTTATGAAGGTCTGGGAGTGTGTGTGGCCCCTTTGGAAGTGGGCTTTCTTGAAGGACCTTGGAAACTGATTTTCAGATATGTGTAATAACCTGGTGGCTTCTTATTGAAGTTGCGTCCACCATGGTTAGCCTACACAGCCCTTGAAAACAAAGTGTGTTTGGGCTCATGCCTCAAGTCGATGTTCCCCCCTACTTGGTATATTCCTCTTCACAAGATGAGCTCAAGATTTGGAACTCCGGTTAGTAAATCGACTGAGTTGGGTGTTCGACTTCCTTGCAACATAGATCGATTGCTTGGTCGAACTGGTTGATAGAACTCACTTCCTTATAGTAGGAACAAACTATTTGGTTAGTTTCTGTGGCTACCTTCCGATTTAAGTTGAACTCAGTCTTAGATTGTTCTATTTTACCAATTCACCCTTCGACTTAGACTTATCAATCTCATTCCGGTCGGCCAGTCTGGATTTGTTGGCTAACCAACATTTAGTGTTACCAATTTTACCTTATATTTTCAGCACTACCCCATTGCCACTCAACCTAGACTGATTGCTAAGTTCTTCTTTGACAAAACTTATATTTTTCTTAGCATCATTTTGTGCGAGTGTATCATTGCTCAAATTTTTTTCAAAACCAAGACCCGACTTATCTGAGAGGTCCCTCATGCATTGCATGACCTCCTCCAAACCTCTTAAGCCTTTCTTAAAGAAACATAGTTTTTTGTCTTACTCAAGGACAAAAGTTTTCAAGGACTTACATTCAGTTCGAAGATTTTCAAAATATTTAAGCAAGGTAGAGTGTGCTTCTTTGAGTTTTGCCAGCTCCTCACTGACAGATCGAGATTTTTCATCGGCTAAGACATTTTTCAAAGCGTAAATTTTTTCAAATTATTTTGAAAGAATGTTTAAAGTGACGTCTTCTGAGTTGGAGCAATGCGACTCAGTTTCGTCCAAAATGCATGCAGAAATAGTAGAAACTTATGGTAATAAGTTTGCCTGCTCACTTGAGGCAGTAAGTCTAGTCACTATCTCAATTTTTGCCTCTTCATCAGCTTCTTCGCCAAAGGCGACCATAAAAGCGAGAAGGGCATCTTCATCGGACTCCTGATGTGATGAATAATAGTCATCATCGTGATCTATGATGTCTGGCACTTTCGTTCTGGTTAGCATTTCTTGCACTACAGCCTTCGATACTATGTGCTCAAAGATCTTCTTGAGCCTGTCTCTCTCCTCTTTGTCCATTATAGGACATTCGAGATTTAATTGGTCCGGAGAGTTGCACTGGAAGCATAACTTTGGCGCTCAGTCTTAGGTGCTTCCTATTTGCCTTTGGCCTTGTTAAATAGGAAAAAATCTGGGCCCCTTATTTTATTGATCTAATGGTTATGATTATTTAGGATTTATTAGTTAATTAAGGTAATTTGGGTATCTAAGTAATTTTGTCTTTAAATTTGAGCAACCGTCATTCTCTTTCTTTAGATCTAAACATTCTCTCTCCTCACTTTCTCTTTCCTTACATTATAATTAAATTGTTATATCTTTCTCGATTCAAATCAAATTTTTTAATTGTATATCAAATTAAACGTGTTCTTACGGCGATTCATATGAAATCCATATTGCATATGTTGAATTATGAAGATTCACACGAAAACTCTGATTTCGTATTCAGTTGTTATAAGTTCTTCATTTTCTTTACGTTCAGAATAAAAAATGCATCAATTATGCATAGAAAATGTCTCAAGTAACTGCATTTTTCCGCATCAATTGATACATTTTTACCCGAACACGATGCATTTTTGTTCTAAAGCTAATACATTTTGTATGCATATTAAGTACATTTTTCGCACTAATCATATGCTGCATTTTTACTCTCAAAATATTGCATTTTTTACATTGAACATATGCATGTTATATTTTTTGAACTGCACAAAATAAATTTCTGGAATATATATTTTTCACATTTTTGCCCTTGAATGCTAGATGGTAATACAAATAATGTACCGAAAATTGGGACGGATTTAAATTGATCATGTGCGTTGATTTTGATTTTTTAATGATCCAAATTATTGTTATTTAACAGATGGAAAGGTTTTAACACATAATCACTACTATATATATATGTAGAGAGAGAGAGAGAGAGATAGAGAGACGTGATTATATGATAATAAATAAGTATATTAAAAATAAGAATGAATCTCATCCATTAGATTTAATTAAATCAATGGCTGATATTTAATCAAGCAACAATTAAAACGTAATCAAACAACAAATGATCAAGCAACAACTTAAATGAAATCAAGAAATATTGTAATCAATAAACAACTAAAACACAATCAAACAACATTATAAACGTAATCAAGCGACTTTATCATTTTATCACGGAAGAATTTTTATCACCGAATCAAATCCCTATATATATATATTAGTCAAAGAAATACTCTTTTTACTCTTGTAAGTAGAAATCCGATATTTAGAATTTCTATATTTGAGAATTTTATATTTCGAATATTTGAAGAAATAAATATAACGAGAAATCATTGTCTTCACTTGTTGTGAATTGAAGCGATTGCGACACAAATAACTAACAGAAAATACAAGAACACAAAGAATTATAGTGGTTCGAGCGTAAGCTCTACGTCCACTCTTCAAGCCTCCCCGGTGATGGTTTTATTATGGTGAAGAAATTACAAAATATGTGACAATTACAATTGGTGGGGAGCAGGGGTATATATAGGGAGATATTCCTAATCACATAAGGAATATAAAACCTAGATATGGTAGTATATATTTAAACCTAAATCTATCTAAAATAGATTTATACCTATCCAAATCTAATACCAATAAGGATAAAATCTTGCCCAACAAGGAAACAAGATATACACAATATATTTTCCATATCTATCCAACTCGAACTGCTCCTCGAGTTCCTCGACCTACACAGCTCGACCCACTTTACCGGACTAGTCTCCTCGACCCACTCGAACTACTTCCTCGAGTTATATTGAGACTACTCCAACAATTCTCCACCTTAGGCTCAATATCACCTCGACTTGGCACCTCCTCTTCAGTTCGACTTCAACAGTTTGATCAGTTCCCAACAGTACTCAAACTTAGTACTTGGAACTGGCTTCGTAATCATATCCGCAGGATTATCAAGAGTATTGACCTTGTGCAGCTCGACCTCTTCGGCTGCCACCACATCTCTAATATAATGGAACTTCACATCGATGTGCTTAGTTCTCTCATGATGAACATCATTCTTTGCCAACTGCAAAGCACCTTGATTATCACAGGAAACCTTCATCTTTCCTTGATCAATCCCCAGTTCGTTCATGAATCCGAGCAACCACAGACCTTCCTTAATCGCTTCGGTCAAGGCAATGTACTCCACCTCCGTCGAAGATAAAGCAACTACCCTCTGTAGACTTGCTCTCCAACTAATCGCCGTTCCATACGATGTGAACACAAGACCCGTCAATGACTTCCTCGTATCCATACATCCTACATAATCAGAGTCTACAAACCCTTCGAATGGGAGCCTTGAGCTCGAACCATCATCCTCGAAGACTAGACCCTTTCCAACTGTCCCTCGAACATACCTGAGGACCCATTTCAGAGCTGCCCAATGCTCCTAGGTTCGGCCATGAACCTACTAACCATGCTGAGAGCATAAGCAAGATCCGGTCTCGTACAGACCATAGCATACATCAACGAACCGACAACGCTCGCATAAGGAACACCTCTCATAAATTCCCTTTCCTCCTCGTCGAGTTTCCCAGTAGCACTCAACTTGAAATGAGCTGCTAACGGAGTGAGCACAGGCTTTACATCCTTCATTCCATGCTTCTCAAGAACTTTCATCAAGTTTCCCTCTTGAGATAATGTGAGTCTTCTCCGAGCTCTGTCTCGAACTATTTCCATACCCAGGATCCTTCGAGCACAACCGAGATCCTTCATCTCGAACTCCTGACTTAGAGCTTGCTTCAGTTTGGCTATCCCTTGCTTATCTCGACTTGCTATCAGCATATCATCTACATAAAGCAGTAGATAAATTTGAGTCTGCATATCTTCACCTCGAAAATATACACATGGGTCATGTTTGCATCGAACAAAGTCCTGCTAAATCATGAACTTGTCGAACCACCTATTCCACTGCCTTGGAGACTGCTTCAATCCATACAATGACTTCTTGAGAAGACACACCTTCTCCCCGCTACCAGCTTCCTCAAAGCCCTCGGGCTGCGTCATAAGGATCCTTTCCTCCAGCTCTCCGTACAGAAATGCGATCTTTACATCCAGTTGCCCCAACTCCATGTCGTACCGAGCAACTAACGACAATATCAGCCTTATAGACCTTTGTTTCACCACTGGCGCAAACACCTCGCCATAATCTACACCTTCCCGTTGCGTGAAGCCTCGAGCAACTAGTCTAGCCTTGAATCTAACCCCAGAAACCTCTTGTTTCTTCTTGAAGATCCACTTACAGCTAACTATCGATTGCTTCTCCCCCGGCTTATCCACCAACTCCCAGGTGTTATTCTTCCTCAAGGAGTCCATCTCCTCCTTCATGGCATCGAGCCATTTGAGCCTCTCCTTACAAGTTATGGCCTCGGTATAGCTCTTCGGCTCAGGATCATCCAGCTCTACCTCTTCCGCCATAACAAAGGCATATGCTACGACATCAGCATATCCGAATCGAGTGGGAGGTCTTATCTGCCTTCGTTCCTTATCTCTCGTGAGATTATAATCTTGAAGTGCACCTGACCTTCGAACCACCTCGATCTCCCCATCCACCTGAGATGCACACTTCGACCCACTGGTCGGCTCCACCTCAATCTCAGCACCTGATCTATCTCCTTCGACCTTGTCAGACTGTTCCTCCGAAGCACCACCTTGTTTCTCAAGGATATTTTCCTGTTCTTCGGCCCCTTTATCTAGTTCTCCTACCAGCTCCTCCTTGAACGTCACATCCCTGCTAATGATGCACTTTCTAACATCCGGCTCGAGACACCATAACTTGTACCCTTTTACTCCTTCGGGGTACCCAATGAATATGCATTTCAATGCCCTCCTCCCAAGCTTATCTCCTTTGATGTTCGCATAAGCCACGCAACCAAAAGCTCTAAGGTTGCTAAAATCCGGAGGATGACCAGACCATATTTCTTCCGGTGTCTTGAAACCTAGTGCAGTCGAGGGGCACCGGTTGATCAAGTAAGTTGTAGTAGTCACTGCTTCTGCCCAGAACGACTTGGGTAACTTTGCACCGAACAACATGCACCTTTTTCTTTCCAGCAATGTTCGATTGGACCTCTCCGCCAATCCGTTCTGCTGAGGTGTTCCAGCCACTGTTTTGTGCCTCGCAATATCGTGCTTCGAACAGTACCTCTCGAACTCCTTCGAGCAATACTCAAGGCCAATGTCAGTTCGCAGCCTCTTCACCTTCCTTCCAGTCTGATTTTCGATCAGCACTTTCCACTTCTTGAAGGTCTCCAAAGCATCACTCTTATTTTTCAAGATGTAGACCCACACCTTCCTTGAGTGATCATCAATGAGGCTCATGAAGTACCTCGCTCCTCCATTCGAACTGACCTTTGAAGGTCCCCATAGATCTGAGTGGATGTAGTCCAGAGTTCCTCGAGCTCTCTCTCGACCTACTCCGAGCTTTACTCGGTGAGATTTTCCGTAGATGCAATTCTCACAGAAATCTAGCTCTCTGATGTTATCCCCGAGCAACAGATCTTGCTTCGATAACTCCTGCAGCCCCCTCTCACTTACGTAACCGAGTCGCCTGTACCACAGTACTGACTTGTCAACCGTCACTATCGAAGCCTCCCCGATCACCGTGCTCCCCATCAGAGTGTAAATACCATTCCTTCGAGCTCCTTTCATCAAGACCAGGGATCCTTTGCACACCTTCAAAGTCCCAGCTTCCATCATGATCGTGTAACCCAGTTCGTCGAGCATCCCCAAAGAGATCAGGTTTCTCTTAAGCTCCGAAACGTACCTTACACCTCGAAGTACTCTTTCTGTATTATCGTGCATCTTAATCCTCACCGAACCCATTCCAACCACCTTGCATGGTTTATTGTTACCCAGAAGAACACTCGAGTTCTCCTGCTCCTCGAATCCTTCGAGCCATGACTTATTTGGTGTCATGTGGAATGTACATCCTGAATTCAATATCCATTCCCTCTCCGAGCGCTCATTCGAAATCACCAATGCCTCTCCAGAGTCATATTTCTGCTCAGCAACAGCTACATCCGCCTGTTGCTTCTGCTCCTGCTTTGTCTGCCTCTCTGGACAATCTCTCTTGATGTGTCCCTTCTTTTGACAGAGAAAGCATTTGACCTTTGGCTGTGATCCTGACTTTGGCCTCGACCTTGACCTCGAACTTCCCATGTTGGAGTTCCTCATCTCCGGTCTTTCTCGAGCCGCCCTAGCCACCAAGCCTTCTCCATGAGAGTTCTCTCCCTCCTCGTTCTTCTCATTTAACTCCTTCGAACTTAGAGCAGACTGAACCTCATCCATGGTCAATGACTCTCTTCCATACATTAAGGCTTCCTTGAAGTTCAAATAACTCTTTGGCAACACACTCAACAACATCAATGCCTGATCCTCATCTCCTATCGCCACATCGATATTTGCCAGATCGAGGATCAACTTATTGAACTTGTCGAGCTGCTCGTTGATCGGTCTTCCCTCTTGCATCTTAAACGAATACAACGATTGTTTAAGATAGAGCCGATTCGCCAGGGATTTCTTCATATATAAGGATTCCAGTTTGGTCCATACTTCCGCTGCCATTTTCTCCTTCGACACCTTCCTCAACACCGTGTCTCCGAGACTCAGAATCAGCGCACTATGCGTCCTTGCCAGTGTATCTTTCTTCTGTTTTTCCGTCATCGTGTCAAGTAACTCAGCCTCTCCCTTCAAGGCACCGTCCAAGCCTTGCTGTACAAACAGCGCTTGCATCTTTAACTTCCACAAACCGAAATCATTCGATCCCGTGAAGCGCTCCACCTCGAACTTGGCTGAACCCATCGCAATCCTTCTTCCTCCACGTTCACCGCACCAATTTGTTGTGAATTGAAGCGATTGTGACACAAATAATTAACAGAAAATACAAGAACACAAAGAATTATAGTGGTTCGAGCGTAAGCTCTACGTCCACTCTTCAAGCCTCCCCGGTGATGATTTTATTATGGTGAAGAAATTACAAAATATGTGACAATTACAATTGGTGGGGAGCAGGGGTATATATAGGGAGATATTCCTAATCACATAAGGAATATAAAACCTAGATATGGTAGTATATATTTAAACCTAAATCTATCTAAAATAGATTTATACCTATCCAAATCTAATACCAATAAGGATAAAATCTTGTCCAACAAGGAAACAAGATATACACAATATATTTTCCATATCTATCCAACTCGAACTGCTCCTCGAGTTCCTCGACCTACACAGCTCGACCCACTTTACCGGACTAGTCTCCTCGACCCACTCGAACTACTTCCTCGAGTTATATTGTGACTACTCCAACATCACTTTTTTCTAATTAGAAAATCAAAATGGTCTTTCATTTATATTTATTGATAATATATAATTTATAATTAACTCCTACAAACTCGATTTACGAAGACAAATATTTTACTATTATAAAGTAGTTCATGTAATTGTCGATGTCAATGTCACTCATTATTATAATTAATTATGATATTATATTAAAATATATTTACCTTAACAAATCATAATCATTATTTATAAATTATACATTTGTTTCGGTTATATTATATTATGTTGATGTATCAATAGTGAATGCCAAACATTTAGCAAATCATAATCATTATTTATAAATTATACATTTTTCCGGTTTTATTATACTATATTATGTTCATGTATCAATAGTTTAAACAAATCAATAAGGTTTTGTGCCCAATATTTCCAAATGTATTTGTCCGCCACTTCCTCTCATGCCATGATTTTGTGTCCCATCTTCTTTGAGTAAGAATAATATTATATTATTTTTATTAGTGGTCGAATCATCATAATTTAATTATTTAATAAAATATTTTTATAGTAAAATCTATCTAACCATTATAGACAAAAATATATGTTATAAAATCACTGTTTAAAAATTAAGTTATATAGTTATTCTGACAATGATTGAAAATAAAATCTAATATTTGAAATTGTTAAAGCATTAATTAATTTGTTTTTGCTATCCACCTACCCCAGTCATCCCACCCATTCTCTCTCATCACTTTCTTCTTTCACCACCGATTGACGTCATTATTGCAACATCGAGAACTTGAAGAACACTCAAAATTACCGCTGGAAGTTAAGAAAAATAATTGTGAACTAGAAGATGTCTGGAGAAGAAGAAAACCCGAACCAGATATGCTCTCATTCACGTTTTTTTTCCGTCGAATATATCAATATTTTTTTTCATTTCCATTCGTCGATTATATACTTTAATGATTAGGATATGTGTAAAATTATGTATATAATTGATTAGTTACATATTTCATTTTGATATCAAGTTAAATATGACTAGAAACGATTTAGGATTGGTATTGCCGGCGAACTGAGTAGAAATTTATAGAGAAGAGCCTTAGGATCGATGTCGAGATCTCAACATGACAAATTGAGACTCGACATGAAAAATCGAGATCTCGATTTGCTTTCAAGGACTCAATTTTGATTAAATTTAGGTCAATTTCAATTCAAGAATGAGATCTCAACTTCTATCTTATTGTGCATATCGAGATAGAAGTCTAGATATCAATTTTAATTTTACTTTTATTTGTGATTTTACTTTATTGATTTTTCTTTTGTTTAAATCTTTGTTTCTTTATTGCATATATAGGAGTGGATCATGCTTGATTAGCATGGGCATCTCCTGTTGTTGAATTTGTACAACATGGACATTCTTGAGGATATCCGGGTCAGATTGATGAACTTTGGAGAGAAAGCTTATTAGTTATATAGGGATGACTCGTTCAGTTATTTTCTCTCTTTCTACTGGAAGAAGAGAACAACACGTGCTTTGTGGGCTTTGATCATGCACGAGATTGATGTGCAGGGATCTGAGAACAAGCTCTGATTTCGTGTTGGCGAAATAAATATTCAATTTGGTGTGGGAGAGTTATGTTTGATGACCAGGCTGCAGTTAGGCGATTTGGGTTTTGACCCTACTGAGATGCATCTGCCGATTCATGGTTACTTGTATCACTACAAGTCCTTGCCTTCTGTAGATGATCTACATCATAATTTTTTAGACCCAATGGTCAGGCTGAGTGATTCATATGATGATTACGTGAAGATCGCTCAAATTATGTTTGTGTACCGCATGCTGATATGCTTGGATGAGAAGCGACACATAGACTCTTGGGTTTATTCATTGGTGGATAATGCTCAGCAGTGGAGGGCCTTCCCTTGGGACTCGTGGTCCTTCAATATCTTGTTACATCAGATGACTGTCGTGGTCAGATCTCCTGGTGACATTGGAAAGCGGAGCTTATTGTATGTATACGGCCCTGTTTGGGTGTTGGAGGTAATTGTTTATAATTTTGATTTTTAATTCATAAAAAATGATTAGAATCGTTAATTATTTACATTATTTCACAGGCATAGTAATACGAGGTGATCCCCGATCTGGCCGCCTTATGCACGATACGCTCTATGCTAGAGGGGACTGTCCCTCGATGTTTGATGTGGAGTCCTTTCTATACAGCACAGGACATTCACTTTACTAAAATTTCTACACATGAGGTAAAAAATATTAATAATTTGAATAATTATAATATAATAAAATATTTTTTTTATTATTTTTTAAAAAAAAATCAGCATAAGTGCAGCACTTCACTGCAGCCAACTGATATGGAAGTTGTTTTAAAGGTTTGGCTCAGTCTGTAGGAGGCTAAGAACCCAATGAGGCGTAGATTTATTCCTTATCGGGGATTGAAGCCCCGACAATCATCCTCACAACGGTCTTCTTCCACCACCTCGAGGTCTTCTGTTGGGAAATTATTCCTAATATCCTCCTTAGGGGTAATTTGTAAAAGGTTTTGTTGGATCAAACCTTACATAGTTGGTCGATCATTTGCTGAATTCTAGATAGACTAGCATACTCTTTAAAGTCCTGTATAGGAATCATATTGAGTTGTAATAGATTAGTATGCTAAGAAGAACTCCTAGCAGATAAGGAACAGATGCCGTTTGCTAAGAGTAATCGAACAGCAGAATGCTAAGGCATTAGCATTCAGCAGCAGCATATAATCTGCTAGAGAAGCAAGCGAATGGAGGATTGCTAGCAAACAGGAGAACGTTTGCTAGACAATACACAACGACAGAATGCTAAGGCATTAGCATTCGGTATCCCTCAGCGACGAGTAAAGAGTCGCAAACAACAGAAGTCAAAGGATCGAAGGCAGTAAAAGACTTCAGCAAATCCTAGCATAACAAAAGGCGAGATTCAAAAGCTGAAGACGAACTGCCACACTAACAAAAAGGACACACAAAGGTCGAGACTTTCCCTAAGTAGTTTGGAAAGTACATCTCTATTCGAAAAGTGTTCTATCAAGTCAATCCACTCTTGGACAAAGAAGCCGTTGTGTATAACGGATATGGAGATTCAAGGTTTGAATCTCCACCTATAAAAGACAGATTCAAGAACCGGATTGACTACTGCTTTTCTCACTTTACACATTCACGAACACTCAAGCTAGAGATTCCTTTGACAAAGTGAACTTACAAAAGTAGTCAGTTGAGAGCCGTGCTAAAGCTTATTAAAAAGCTCCCAACAACCAGAAGTGTCGCTCATTGATTTACTGACACTCCATTGAAGATATTCTTGATTGCATTCAAGAATATTTCAATCATTGAGATTCCTTTCTTTTAGAAAAGAATCTAACAGTCGAACACCTGAAAAGGTCAAGACTAGGACGGACGTTTAGCCACATTCAAGAAAAGTCAGGAAGTGACTATAAAACTTCCATATCAGGCAAGGCAGGAGTTTCGAAGGTGTGCCCTTGACCCCCAGCCAAACCTTACCGGAGAAGTTCAGACTCACGGAGGATAGCTGTCAAGTAGCCAGGCCGAAAGCTCACTGCCTACTTAACTGGAAAGGTGATTCCTTGTAATCTGTATACTTTTCTAGTGAAATTCTTAGCGATTCGGCTAAGGAGTGGACGTAGATCTATTTGATCGAACCACTATAAATCTTGTGTCTGTTTACTGTTTTATTAAGCTACTGCTTAAGATCGATTTGAAACCTAGCAACAGAGTTGCTAGAGTATATCTGAAAACATACTTAAGTAACAACTTGAGCTAAGAAACATTTGCTAACAACGTAAAGTGTAGGAGAAGTTTATTAATTCCGCTGCATCTCGTGTTAAGTTTGAATCACGACGACTCTGGTATTTAGGGACCAACAAGTGGTATCAGAGCAGGAGGTTGAAAAACCGACTGCTTCTGAGTCGTTTCTGACCAGATCTGTACCTTCCTTGCACTTTTACCTGGTTTATTTGTATCTAGCTCAGGAGACAAGATGTTGAATCATTCCCTCGGGAAGTACAACAGGGAGGACTTCACAACATGGAAAAAGATGGCCTTAATACAACTTCAAAGCATACATCCAGATATGGTTGAGGTATTGGAAAGAGGTCCTATTAAAATTATGAAAGCTAACACCTTTGTAGGACCCAAACCAGAACCCGAACCTGCTGGAGGAGCAGCTGAGGGAGAGCAACCTAGACCTCAGAGACCACCAAGACCCCAGATGGTTGAAAAACCGTTTGAGGAATACACCAGTGAAGACAAGAAGAGAGCTCAGCTGGAGCATGTTGCGAAAAAGCTAATTCTTGATTCCCTACCGAAACTAATGGCGGCAAAGGCCTTAGAGTTTGATACAGCTAAAGAGATGTGGCAGTATGTCTGCGAGTCTTCCCAAGAGACAAACCAGATGAAACGCAATAAACTGCAGGTAGCTGTTGATAAATATGAATCTTTTTCTATGAATGCAGGTGAATCCATAATGGCTATGGAGGAACGATTTAATACCATCATTGGAGAGCTGAATAACCTTGGTAAGAAATATGAGAATGGGGAAATGAATCACAAGATTATCTCTAAACTATACCCCAGAGATGACTGGTTTGTTAAAATGACTAGTCTAAGTGAGAAAGATCTCAACAAAATGTCTACATCCGAGGTATTTGCTCCGTTAAAATCTCATGAATTTATAATACAACAGTCAAAGAAGAATGAAGCTGCAGTAGTACAATCCGCTACTAGCTCAGATGATTTAGCTTATTTTGTCAAAAAGGATTTTAATAGTCTAAATTATTTGAAATAGCCAATTTGATAAAACACATTTCAAATTTAGCCACTTTTATGTATTCATTTCAATTTTAGCCAAAAGTACATAATTTAGCATTGGAATTAGTTTCCCAATCATTTGATCGCAAAAATTTTGACACTTAAGTCTAATCAATTAGTTAAAACCAGTTTTTAACTAATTTTATAGATATATTTGCATAAATGGAATTTTTTTCACTCGGTTATTATTTTTCAGAAAATTATTGTGGTGATAGAGAACGGGTCCCACTGAGTGTGACCGAGTCCGAACGAGTGGGATCGATGGCGACTCGGTCGCACTCTTTTTTTTTATTTTTTATTTCGGTGGTTTAGGGCGAGTGAGAACCGATAGCCACCGAGTGGGATCGGTGGCGACCCGAGTGGGATCGGTGGCGACTCGGTCGCACTATTTTTTTCTTTTTTATTTCGGTGGTCCCCACCGAGTGAGAACCGATAGCCACCGAGTGGGATCGGTGGCGACTCGGTCGTTTGAATTTTTTTTTTTGAGATGTTTTAAATCTTTATTTTAATCTCAAGTTAAAATATATAAATTCGTGAATTTTGATCAAGTTAAAATCTCAAGGTCCAGCTGAAATTCACGAATTAAAACTTTATATCTATAATTTTTATCAAATTTTGGACAAAAAATTTAATTATTTTGTCGTTGCATACAAATGCAATAATGTCTTCAAGCATATTGATTTGATGAGTCCACTGAAATTGTTGGAAATATTATGTGAAGGGTAATGAATCGTACACTGAAATTGTTGAAAATTAAAATCAACACAATTATTTTATTTTATCAATTGTATATCCTTCAATTTCAATTATTTATGTGAATTTGCCGACACTCTTTACAACTTATATAATTGAAGTGAAGTTCGGTGGTGACATACACATTTTCATCTCTGTCTCTCTTCATTCTTCACAGTTCAATTTTTCTTCATTTTCATCTCTGTCTCTCTTCATCAAAATAAATATACTTGTTACTGAAAATGGAGGACTGGTGTAGTGTAATAGTTCACTACAATGGGCAATGGGATGACTCGTGCAACTACATTGCCGGACAAGAACGATTGGTTTATATACCAATCGCCAATATTTCCATTACCGCATTAAGAAGCAACATTCAACTTATTTTTGATGCGGAATTCATACACGGTGAGTATAACATTTATTACACTGCCAAATCCCGTAGTGGGAGATTTGTAAAATCATTGTTGGTGACGGATTTGGATCTTCAACGACTGGTTGCTCTTTATTCGGAGCCGCATGTTTATATTGTTATGAATTATACAGCGAGTACCGGTGTTGGGACTTCACATCGGGAGCCATCCCCATACAGGCCGTTCTTATCATCAAGCAGTCCACCAATTTACCAGCATTTTAGTCCAGGTCTGGAAGATCTACAAAGATTTGGGGACTCATTGATTTTTGGTACCTCTTCAGAAGGTGGTAGTCGGAGCTCCCAAATACCCAATTTAAATGATGAGCCTCCCCATGAAGAATATGAGCATCCATACGAGGAGGAGGAGAATGAAAATACAGGTCACCACTCAACAAGTGAGGGTCATATCGTTGACTCTAATGATGAAGAGGAGGACGAGGAATCTGAGCAGGAGTCTAGTGATGATGAAGATTTCATCAATTCTGATGCATTAAAGAATTTTACAGTGGCTGAGTTTTCTGCATGGATCCGATCAGTTGGTGGAATGAGTGCGTTTATATCCAATCTTATGCCAACCCATCCTCTCCCGGATTCATGTCACGTTGAAGGCGATCTAAATAATTGGCTAGTTCCAATTATATCGTTGGATTCATCACAGTCACCAGTGGTACGAGATGTTGCAGCCATACTAGATCGGGAACTTTCATTGGGCTCTATCTTCTATACGAAGGACGATCTTCTAATTGTCGTATCTCTTTTGCATATGGAGCAACGTGTTGAATTTAAAGTGGTGCGCTCATCTAGTACTCGCGTTGAGTACACTTGCAAACGAAGTGCCTCTTGTTCGTTCTTCATACGGGCATCATGCAGAGGTAGTTGCTGGATCATACGCAAGTTCCATCGTAATCATGATTGCGTTAACAATCTTGAAGGCATAAGATCCCAGAATGTCCGTTCCAAAGCTGTTGCCGCGTATTTTGCACGAAAGATGCATCGGCAAGGATCAATTATAAAACCCCGTGAAATTATGATGGAGTTGCAGGCATCATTTGGGATCCGTACTAGCTATGGCGTTGCACTAAAAGCTCGAAATGCAGCAATTTCGATGATCTATGGTGGTATAGAAGATTCTTTTTCTATCCTGCCCAAATATCTGGAGGTGTTAAGACAATACAATCCAGGTACTTTAACAGATTTGGAGATTGATTCCGATGGAAGATTTCGTCATTGTTTTGTTGCTCTAGGTGTTTCACGGACGGCGTTTCAGAACGGGTTATTAAGACCGGTTATCGTTGTTGACGCCACTCATTTGAAGGGTCGAAACAAAGGCGTCTTATTTGTTGCTGTCACAAAAGATGGTAACGAACATGTATTTCCACTTGCTATTGGTGTCGGCAGCATCGAGAATGATGAGTGTTGGAAGTGGTTTATGTCTCGATTACGGATTTCTTTTGGATGCACAGATCAAATGCTGATTGTATCCGACCAACACATTAGCATCTCCAATGCGATCAGTAAGTGTATCCTGGTGTGCCACACGGCTTATGTTTTTACCATCTTCTAAATAAAATGACAGGGTACGGTAAGGATATTGCTGCGCTGTACCAACGTGCTGCTTACGCTTACCGATCGGCAACATATCAACAAGCGATGGATAGAATCAATCAGAAGAAACCAGCAGCCTTTCAGAAACTATTGGATGTAGGACCAGATCGATGGGCTAGGTCGCAATGTCCTGTACGTCGATATAGTTTCTTGACATCAAATGCAGCTGAGGTTTTCAATGCTCGCTTACTGGATGCCCGACGGTAGCCAATCTGCTCTATTATTGACACCTACAGAGGTATTCTTGAAAAATGGTTTGATGAAAAAAGAGCTAAGGCATCTGCGCGCGAGGATATCTTGACAGAGGAGGCTGTTGCAAAATTAACACCGTTAGTAGAACTCTCGCATTCATATTCAGTTGTACCCATATCAGCAATGAAAATGAAGGTGAATGAAGGAGAAAGAACTTGGAGGGTTGATCTGGAGTTATCCACATGCGATTGTCGTGAGTTGCAACTGGACCTCATCCCGTGCTCGCATGCCATTGCGGCAATTAGGTAAACGTATTTAAGTTAATTTTCATTTTATAATATGTTATTAACTTAATCATAATTGTGACAGTCATGTTGGGTTGAACCCGTACGACTATGTAAGTCATTACTATAAGACATCAACTTGGCGAGAAATATACGGTGGAGTCGTGCAGTCACTGCCACCGCAAGACGAATGGGATGTTTCTGCCGAAGCAAGTTCGTTGTGTGTCCTGCCTCCAATTATATCTCGTCAAGCTGGACGACCTAGATCTCGTAGATGCCCATCGGGTGCCGATATTGGTCAATCTTCAAGTAGTAGGCAACGCGCAAAGAAAAAATGCAGTATATGCAGATATGAAACACACACTAAGCGCACATGTCCAGATCGAACTACGAACGATTAGTGGATTTCGACTTTGTTTGTAATGAATAACATCATCTCGTTTGTTGTATTGAATAAAATTAAGTGTTTGTCGACGAATAAACCGAAGTCCTAAATATAATATAAAGAAGTACAAATACAAATAGAAACATGTTCAAAAACAATCAAAACCAAACAGTGTTTAGGAAAAACTGAATAGCTAGAAATTTCCTATATCTAGGGTAATTCCTAACATCTTGCATCCAAGCAATGCTTGGTA
Organism: Plectranthus barbatus; assembly: GCA_026898455.1. NCBI lineage: Eukaryota > Viridiplantae > Streptophyta > Magnoliopsida > Lamiales > Lamiaceae > Plectranthus > Plectranthus barbatus. The sequence continues at coordinate 33,950 of JAPKLW010003865.1, forward strand.
CCCCAAATGCTACCTCA